>VDCV01000027.1:50000-95000 GCA_009078335.1 Salix brachista
CCTTTTTAGTTGGTATGAGGCTTAAATTTTATGGGTCATAGGCTTTTTCCCCGAGCATGATTGAACTCGCTTGTTTGAGGGGGTATTAGCCTTGGATTTTCGGACAAATTGATCCTGACTCGACTAGCCCCATTTCAATGGGTATTAGCCTTCGATTTCTAACCTTTTTGGTCTTGTCATATCCAAGCCCTTTTTAGTTGGTATTAGGCTTAAATTTTATGGGTCAAAGAGTTTTCCCCCGAGCATGATTGAACTCGCTTGTTTGAGTGGGTATTAGCCTTTGATTTTGGGACAAATTCATCCTAACTCGACTAGCCCCATTTCAATGGGTATTAGCCTTCGATTTCTGACCTTTTTGGTCTTATCATATCCAAGCCCTTTTTAGTTGGTGTTAGACTTAAATTTTATGAGTTATAGCCTTTTCCCTCGGGCATAATTGATCTGGCTAGTTTTAGGTGGTATTAGCCTAGAATTTTGCGACATATTGATCCTGACTCGACTAGCCCCATTTCAATGGGTATTAGCCTTGGATTTCTGACCTTTTTGGTCTTGTCATATCCAAGCCCTTTTTAGTTGGTGTTAGGCTTAAATTTTATGGGTTATAGCCTTTTCCCTCGGGCATGATTGATCTGGCTTGTTTTAGGTGGTATTAGCCTAGGATTTTGCGACATATTGATCCTGACTCGACTAGCCCCATTTCAATGGGTATTAGCCTTGGATTTCTGACCTTTTTGGTCTTGTCATATCCAACCCCTTTTTAGTTGGTATGAGGCTTAAATTTTATGGGTCATAGGCTTTTTCCCCAAGCATGATTGAACTCACTTGTTTGAGGGGGTATTAGCCTTGGATTTTCGGACAAATTGATCCTGACTTGACTAGCCCCATTTCAATGGGTATTAGCCTTCGATTTCTAACCTTTTTGGTCTTGTCATATCCAAGCCCTTTTTAGTTGGTATTAGGCTTAAATTTTATGGGTCAAAGAGTTTTCCCCCGAGCATGATTGAACTCGCTTGTTTGAGTGGGTATTAGCCTTTGATTTTGGGACAAATTCATCCTAACTCGGCTAGCCCCATTTCAATGGGTATTAGCCTTGGATTTCTGACCTTTTTGGTCTTGTCATATCCAAGCCCTTTTTAGTTGGTGTTAGGCTTAAATTTTATGGGTTATAGCCTTTTCCCTCGGGCATGATTGATCTGGCTTGTTTTAGGTGGTATTAGCCTAGGATTTTGCGACATATTGATCCTGACTCGACTAGCCCCATTTCAATGGGTATTAGCCTTGGATTTCTGACCTTTTTGGTCTTGTCATATCCAACCCCTTTTTAGTTGGTATGAGGCTTAAATTTTATGGGTCATAGGCTTTTTCCCCGAGCATGATTGAACTCGCTTGTTTGAGGGGGTATTAGCCTTGGATTTTCGGACAAATTGATCCTGACTCGACTAGCCCCATTTCAATGGGTATTAGCCTTCGATTTCTAACCTTTTTGGTCTTGTCATATCCAAGCCCTTTTTAGTTGGTATTAGGCTTAAATTTTATGGGTCAAAGAGTTTTCCCCCGAGCATGATTGAACTCGCTTGTTTGAGTGGGTATTAGCCTTTGATTTTGGGACAAATTCATCCTAACTCGACTAGCCCCATTTCAATGGGTATTAGCCTTCGATTTCTGACCTTTTTGGTCTTGTCATATCCAAGCCCTTTTTAGTTGGTGTTAGGCTTAAATTTTATGGGTTATAGCCTTTTCCCTCGGGCATAATTGATCTGGCTTGTTTTAGGTGGTATTAGCCTAGAATTTTGCGACATATTGATCCTGACTCGACTAGCCCCATTTCAATGGGTATTAGCCTTGGATTTCTGATCTTTTTGGTCTTGTCATATCCAACCCCTTTTTAGTTGGTGTTAGGCTTAAATTTATTATAAATCCAATAGCACGTTTATGCGTTTAATGAATCATGTATTGCGTGCATTTATAGGTAAGTTTGTTGTTGTGTATTTTGATGACATTTTGATCTATAGTAAGAACTTAAATGAGCATCTTGATCATTTGCGTAATGTACTTAGTGTGTTGCGTAGTGAGCAATTATATGCTAATCTTAAGAAGTGTACCTTTTGTATGGGAAAAATTGTGTTTCTTGGCTATGTCGTAACTGCGCAGGGTATCGAGATGGACAAGGAGAAAGTTAAGGATATCCAAGATTGGCCTACACCAAAATCGGTAAGTGAGGTAAGGAGTTTTCATGGACTTGCGAGTTTTTATAGAAGGTTTGTGAAGGATTTTAGTACTATTGCTGCACCTTTAACAGAAATTGTTAAAAAGTCTATTGGATTCAAATGGAATAATGAACAGGATAAGGCTTTTAATTTGTTGAAAGATAAACTTTGTTCGGCACCTGTTTTAGCTTTGCCAGACTTTACGAGAGCTTTTGAAGTTGAATGTGATGCGTCAGGTATTGGTATAGGAGCTGTGTTAATGCAGGATAAAAGGCCCATTGCGTATTTCAGATAAAAACTTAATGGGGCAGCTTTGAATTACCCTACATATGACAAGGAGCTCTATGCCTTGGTAAGAACTCTAGAGACGTGGCAACATTACCTGTGGCCTAAGGAGTTTGTGATACATTCTGACCATGAATCATTGAAGCACTTGAAAGGGCAAGGTAAGTTGAGTAGGAGACATGCCAAATGGGTGGAATTTATTGAAACCTTTCCGTATGTGATCAAGTATAAGCAAGGAAAAGAAAACATTGTGGCTGATGCACTTTCGCGCAGGTATGTTCTTTTATCTACTTTGGATGCTAGATTTCTAGGATTTGAACACACAAAAGAATTGTACAAGGATGATAGTGATTTTGCTAATGTTTACAATGCTTGCGAAACTTCGGCTTTTGGGAAGTTTTATAGACTTGATGAATATTTGTTTAAAGAGAGTCGATTGTGTGTTCCATTAAGTTCTATGCGTGAATTGCTTGTACGTGAAGCACATGGGGGCGGGTTGATGGGGCATTTTGGTGTTGTTAAGACTTTGGATGTGTTGCATGAGCATTTTTATTGGCCTAAAATGAAAAAGGATGTGCAGCGCATATGTGATAAATGCATAACTTGTAGGAAAGCAATTAAATTCTAACAAATGGTCTCACAATAATTCCGCATTATGTAATCTGAACTTTTCAGTTTGTGTGTGAGAGTGATTCTTGCATTCTTTAGTTCTTGAAAGAACTGAATCCGACTCATTGAAGACTAACTGGCTTCGTGGCGTCATTCTACTCATTCCAATAGTGCTGGTGCCTTGCGGCAGGTTTCCGTTGTGTCACACTCCTATCAGACCTATTTCGGCTTTCCGGGATCAGATCTCATTCTTGGTTGTGGATTGCGTGATCACGAGGTTCGCATCAGGTGGTATCAGAGCTAGGCTCCGAAACAAGGTTATATCATTCTGTTATTTTCGTGTTTTTATTTTTGTTGTGTTCCTTGAAGTTTTCCAGTTTTTTTTGTTCATCTCCTTGTTCTTCGTGTCAGCGTCATCTAATAAGAAAAACAAGAGGTTATGTTTCATCATTTTCTGTCTCTTCATTTCAGAATCTCAGGAAGAAAAAAAATACAGAAAAGAAAGAGAGATGGAGGCATCAGTTGAAATTTGAGGAAATCATTGAAATTTTGCCGCAGAAAACACTACTCTGGGGGAAACATGAGCAAACCACATCGGAATCAATTGAAAATTCAGATTCCGTGTATTGGGGTCGGGATGGTGTCATTTGTCAACTTTGGGCTTATTCTGATGTTGATTTCTTGAGGGGTTATTTCGATATTCATTTCTGCCGCAGAAACACGACCTTAGTGAACCCATATAAAAACACTTTAGAATCAATTGAAACTTTACATTCTGTGCCGTGGGTTTGATATCGCATGATATGTTAAATTGGGGCTTATTTCGATGTCGTATACTAGAGGTTTCGATTGGAGGTTCATTTCTGCCGCAAATTGATCACACAAGGGTTTGTGTACCTAGAAGTACGAGAACGACCGATAAATTGAGTGTTGTTTTGTGTTTAGTATTTCAATACTAAATATTGATTTTGAGGTCATTTCGAAGTCGTTTGGTCTGAGTTTCAATTCTGTTACGTAAAAATTGCGTAAGAGGTTAGATTCTGCTCAAGTCTCAAAACGTGATGCTTACTGCTTAGTTTTGTCCAATTCTCTGTTTTTGTTCTATTTTCAGTTATCTAGGAGTCAAGTGGCTGTTTTCGTAACTCCATACATTACTGTAGATAGACTATACAAAATTTTTAATATTTTTAAATTTATTCCTGATTTATTTTTCTAATAATTTTATTTTATTTGAAGACCAATTAATACTAATTTTGATTTTTTAAGAAAGGGAGATTAAAAAAAAGAAATTAAAATGAAAAAAAATGTCAAATATGAGTGAAGTGACACGAGTTAAAAAATAGATATATTTTGCTTCTAAAACTTTAGGAATCACGCAAATTATACAATTTTGATAATTCAAAAATTTTCACTTTCATTTTTATACCAAAATTCATTTATGCAATTTTTTAGTCTCTAGGTGAGAGAGGAATACGAGGAGTTGCTTGATTTCAGTAGTAGAGAGAAAAACATATTATTAATATCGATTTAGACCACCAAAACAAATAAAATTTATCTCAAATTATTTTATTTGATTAGAGAAGTTTATATTAGGGTTTTTTTTTTACTTTTAGGGTTCATAAAAAATAGATACGAGATCATATTGATTATTGGTTTCAGGTTCATTTTGCGTTTTGGAGTGATTTTTGGGTTTTGGTTAACATTATTGATAGATTTACCAGAGTTTCTAGAATGTTATGTGGATGTTTTTGGTCAAACATAAATAAAAAAATAGAATTTAAGATAAAACCCTCTTTAAGCCCTTTTCAACCATTGTGGTGGTTGAAATCCATCCGTCCAAGAGATCATACAACACAAATGGCGCAATGCAAAGAGCTCGGCTAGGAAAGATAAGAATTTATTGATAACCTTCTTTAATGCGTTGCTATATTCTCAAATCTTTCTTTAATTTAATTAGAAAGAAAAACCAACCACAACTTAACATGGTTAGTTAAAAAAAATTGAGAACAATTTTTTTATTTTTTAAATAACGTCTACGTACTAAGGCTGACCTGTTTGTTTCTGCGGTTGTACCGCCGTTTGTTCAAATTTTGATTTTAAATGAAATATTTTTTGGTGTTTTTAAATCATTTTGATGTGCTGATGTCAAAAATAATTTTTAAAAAATAAAAAAAAATCATTTTGATGTATTTCTAAATGAAAAATACTTTCAAAAATAACCGCAACTGCAGTCCCAAACACCGGGTGAATTAGTAGTGATATCCTTTTTGAGTTTTTCACTGTTGGATCAAATCACAGTAGATCGACTTTTTAATTTTTTTTTTTAATTTGACTCTCAATTCTAGTTAAATATCAATTTAATCCCATGTTCCGGGGTTAGAGGATTAGCTAAAACTCTACGTACCATCATTGATAGCATAGCCAGACCGGCAGCTTTAAATTGTCAACAGTTTGCAATCGTATTCCTTCTTCTCTATTTATTATAGAGACTAAATTAGTAATGTGACTTCTTAGAATGTGAATATGACAATTTTTTTACTTAAAAAAGTAAATTTTATTTTAATATATATAATATTAATATAATTATTTATAAATAATAAATAATTAATACAAGGACAATCAAAACTACTTTTTTATTAAATTATTTTTATATTTTAAAATCAAAAATAATTTTTGTAAAAATGATCTCCGAACAATAAAAAAGAATCAATTTTTTCCCCACCCCCATCATCGCCAAAAGTTATTGAAGTAATGGGAACAGGAGAAGGTTTTCGATGTTCCAAAAGTAAAAGATTTCATCAAAGGCTGTTATGGCTACTGAAAGATAATGAAACCTGAACCTGTAACTGGTGCCACACCATGCTTACTGTTGCTGGACCCGCAATAGAAACCGATGATGATGCATGTTTCCATGGGGAAGAAAGTGGTAGGACCCATCGAGAAGGACTACTTTCTTAGCATTGATAGCAGCCATGGAAGTTTGAAGTTCATTGGCTGAAATAATGGAAACTTGCACTGGTAGCATGGCCTGTTGGGGTGATTCCAGACCGGATTCTTGGTCAAGTTTTAAATGATTTAACCTTGACTTGCAATAAATAGCTTGTTAAAACTAGAGTGACTTGTCAGGTTAAATTAAAATCCAGGTAAAATCTGATTATATATATATATATATATATATATAAAATAAACTCAAAAAATATAAAGTTAATTTGTGAATTTTTATAGCTTATATTCCCATGAAATGCTTCTTAACTTTTCTATATGAGATATCTATATTTATAGCCCACATTACCAAGATGGATGACATATATCATGTTGTATATTTCCAATATATTAGATATATTGTTTAAAATAGAACTAGCTTAGTAGAAAATCATAAATGTGTTCTCAATAACCAAAATGATAATGATAGAAGAGAAACAGTTTTGAGACAACAAATTGAAGCCTCCAGGACTAGATCTTAGCTGCGTCCCGAGAGGGAATCTCGCTGGTGTTGAGGAGTCGTTACCTGGTTGTTGGGAGTCGCTAGGAAATCCTGGTTGTATTGGTTTAGTCAGATATTCAAAGGTAGGGGGCTGGTTGCGTAAAGAGAATATATTAACACTCCTATCTTACATGAGGTAAGTTGCATAATGTATTTTGATGTGATTTTAACAATTTCAATGGGAAGTATTTATTCATGTGAATAAATCTATCATTTAAACTTTTATTATGAGCTCGTGAACCCAAATAAAATATCAGGAAAAAAAATTCATGTAGATAAATGCCTTCAAAGGATCATCTATCCTAGAAAGCGAATGAGTTTTCTGTAATTTATGCATCGTAAAAATATTCCGATTTAAAAAAAAACAGCTACCGCTTAAAATAACTCTGAGAATTTTTTGGTTGTTTCAAGATATTTAAATATTAGCCTACTTGTAGGTCCAACACTTATCATCTGATTTTACACTTTTAGTTCTCGTGAATTAAGTTCGTGATTTATTTAATATAGGCTAAATTCTCACAGATTTAATAAACTTGTTATTAAATCTAAAGTACTTTTTCTCGAAAGCTATGGCCGTAACAAGTAAAACACAATTTTTATTAAGTTTTATATTCTTTTTCTTACCAACATAAATAAATAAAATACAACACACACACACACACACAAACACATTCGTATTATTATTTTTCATTACAATTCACAAATCAGACAACTTTACTAATAATGTGCATGAAACCTTATTATGCCTGATGATATAATGCTATGGTATGAGCGGTGGTGATCTTTTCGGTTCATGATGGAGATATCTATCTACCTTGCAGTAATGCATGGCTTTTCTCTAAGATCACGAAAAATTAACAATAACAAAAAATAAAAAAGAGATCGTGGAGGGCCATGTCCCCTTCTCTCTGGGTCCTCGTTATTTTCAGTGCTAAATCTTTTCACTTTTTTTCCACAGAGAGAACCTGTAAAAGCCTCCATAGTCGTCACTCTCTTTCTTTTCTAATAAAAAGCTCCTCAGAAGAAGACAACACCATCCCTCCAAAACCTACCAGCTTTTTCATTATTTTACTCATACAATGACCTGTCAATTATGCGCTTTAACACCCTTTGTCTCATCTCTTTATCATCTGGTCTGCGAGAATTTGTGGTGTTGGGTGCCTGTAAGTATATATAAAGAAAAAGATAATGCAGAGGACTTGAGTATATAGCAGCTAGCCTTGCTAGGTTTCGATTGTTGAATCATGAGAAAGAAATCATGACCCGGTTATATAGAGAACAAACCATGAAAAGGGGTGTTTGGAATGAAGTTTGATCCAAGATCCTTGTATCTCCCGTACGTTAATTTAGTCTCTGATACTGTTAGGTTTCGAATGCTTAAATTTTATGGCTAATAAACTTTTTCCCCGAGCATGATTGAACTGGCTTGTTTCAGGGGGTATTAGTCTTGGATTTTGGGACATATTGATCCTGACTCGACTAGCCCCATGTCGATGGGTATTAGCCTTAGATTTCTGACCTAGTTGGTCTTGTCATATGCAAGCTCATTTTAGTTGGTATTTGTTAAGGAACCATCTCACCTAAAAGCTTAAGCTTCTAGGTGAGGCCCCAGAATATGATTTATATTATTCTCTAACACACCCCCTCAAGTGAAAGCCCTTTGGGCTTGAAACTTACACAGACCCACATCACCTTGTGCTTGGTTTTTATCAAATAGAATGGGGGTGGTGAGATTCGAACTCGTGACCGCTGGGTCAACAAGGTTCTGATACCATGTTAAGGAACCATCTCACCTAAAAGCTTAAGCTTGTAGGTGAGGCCCCATAATATGATTTATATTATTATCTAACACACCCCCTCAAGTGAAAGCCCTTTGGGCTTGAAACTTGCACTGGCCCACATCACCTTGTGCTTAGTTTTTTTTTTTTTTTATCAAATAGAATGGGGGTGGTGAGATTCGAACTCGTGACCGCTGGGTCAACCAGGCTCTGATACCATGTTAAGGAACCATCTGATATCCTTTCCTAGATAGCCATGGCACCATTTTTCATCATTCTTGCGCTTATACACCCCAACAAAATGGGGTTGTAGAACGCAAACACCGCCACCTTTTAAATGTTAGTCGAGCCTTACGTTTTCAAGCTAATATTCCTTTAAAATTTTGGGGCGAAAGCCTCCAAACTGCCTCTTATCTTATTAACCGTCTTCCCTCACCCTTACTTAATCATAAGGCTCCTTATGAACTTTTACATAGAGTTCAACCCGACTATTCCCATCTCCGAGTTTTTGGATGCCTATGTTATGCTACCAATCTTAATCCTACTCACAAATTTGACACTCGTGCCCGTAGAGGTTTATTTTTGGGATATCCACTCGGACAAAAAGGTTACCTCATTTATGATCTTGATACTCATAAAATTTTCACTTCTCGCGATGTTATTTTCCATGAACAAACATTTCCTTTTTCCAAATTACCACCCGAAGAACAACAAGATCTCCCGGTATTACCCATGCCATTACCAGACCAACACATCACCGAAATTACACAGGCCCAAGCCCATCCCTCCATTACACCGGCCCCAGCCCAGCCTTCCATTACCCCGGCCCCAGCCCAACTTTCCATTACCCCGGCACCAGCCCAGCTATTCATTACCCCGGCCCCAGCCCAGCCTTCCACACTCCCGCACCCAACTTCCACCTCTACAGAACCCACAGCCCACGCCAATCCCCTTCCCGCATATAACCAAGCTCAGCCCAACCCACCTCCAATACCCACTGAACTACCAGCCCAATCCCGTGACTTCCGAAACCAATCCGCAATTACTTTGGCCCCGGCCTCACCTCCCCTCATCCCCTCACCCGATACAGACACCAACGCCCCATTGCAAATCACAGCCCCACTTCGCCGTTCCAGTCGCACGTCCCGACCACCACCTCACCATCACCAATATCAGACCCATCACGCCGCTCTGCTCAAGCCAGGACTCCTCTCTCCTTCCATGTCCAGCACACGATACCCCATACATCGGTACGTTTCTTATACTCCATTATCTACTACATATCAATCTTTTGTCTGCAATATTTCTCACTTGGTTGAACCAGATACCTATGAGCTGGCTAACAAGGATCCCAAATGGGTTTCTGCCATGAATTCTGAAATAGCAGCCCTTGAAGCAAACAATACCTGGTCCATGGTACCTCTGCCACCAGGTCAACGACCAATTGGATGTAAATGGGTATATAAAATCAAATACCTTTCCGATGGCACCGTTGAGCGCTACAAAGCCAGGCTTGTCGCTAAGGGTTTCACACAGAGAGAGGGTATCGACTACAAGGAAACTTTTGCTCCCGTGGCAAAATTGACCACCGTCCGTTGCCTTCTATCCATCGCTGCAATTCGGGACTGGCCATTATACCAAATGGACGTTCAGAATGCGTTCTTACATGGCGAATTGCTTGAAGAAGTATACATGTGTCCCCCACCAGGTTATCGCCGACAGGGGGAGAAATTGGTTTGTCGACTCCACAAATCATTATATGGCCTTAAACAGGCATCACGGACTTGGTTTCGACGTTTTTCATCCTCTATTCAAGACATTGGTTTTCAGCAATCCCAAGCTGATTACTCATTGTTTACTCTGATACCATATGGTTCCTTAACATGGTATCAGAGCCTTGTTGACCCAGCGGTCACGAGTTCGAATCTCACCACCCCCATTCTATTTGATAAAAATTAAGCACAAGGTGATGTGGACCTGTGCAAGTTTCAAGCCCAAAGGGCTTTCACTTGAGGGGGTGTGTTAGAGAATAATATAAATCATATTATGGGGCCTCACCTACAAGCTTAAGCTTTTAGGTGAGATGGTTCCTTAACAGTATTAGGCTTAAATTTTATGGGTAAAACACTTTTCCCCCGAGGCCTGTGGCGATCATAGGAGGCACTGGAAAGCTTCTGCAATAAAGAAGGAAGGTGATGCTATTATTAGTCTAATCGCCGAAGGCGTGGAGATTGTTTCTACTAGTTGAGGACATAAAGGTTCTATTGTTGGTGCCAAGAGGCTTCTGCTGGTCGATTGTCGTAGGTGTAGACACTCCTGATGAAGAGGACAGGGGAGGTGGATGACAAGTGAAGATGAAGGAGCTTGGACTACTGATGGTGGAGAAGAGAAGGGACAAAGTTGCCGAATGGGAAGAAGAACTGGGAACTATTGACGAGGGAGGGAAGCATTGCTGCAATCTACCGGTGTTGGGGAAAAAGGAGGTTACTGCTTGCTTACGCCGTGTAGAGGAGATCAAGTTGGTGCTTCCAGTGATGGTGGTCTTAGGGATTGTGGTCTTAGGGACGGTGGTCTGTGGTGGTCGTAGGACGCATTAGAAAGGTGCTGCCATGGAGAAGAAAGATGACTCTATTGTTGGTCTTTTTGCTAGTGGCACTGGCAGAAGTTTCAGCGCGCTAGAGTTCGAATAACTCAGACATCGAAATTGATTTTGTTTTTTTTTTATAGCCGAGGTGTCTGGGCCAGCTTATGCGTATCAAGACTAATCTCTGGACTCACTTTTTTTACATTTTTTTCCTGTTTTGTTTTGCCACTTGTACATTTTTTTTGTTTTTTTGATAATCAGAGTGTCCGGGTCCACTTACCTTCACCATGATTTTTTCCTCCCAATATACTTTTTTTTTAGCGTGCCACAAATAATCTTCCGAACTCACTTTTTTTTATAATCAGGGTGTCCGGGTCAGCTTACACGCACCACGACTATTATTATTTTATAGAATAACTAAAGGAGATTGCAATTTCAAACAGTAATGAAAAATGATTTTTATTATTCATTATTGTTTGAAAAGGTGAATTGAATTGTGGTTTTGGTGGGAGATGGCAGGTTTATTTGGGAATCCGTTTGGAAAACACTTTTGAATATTTTTTATTTAAATTAATAAAAATGGTGTTTCTAGATGATTTTAATGTGCTCATGTCAAAAATAATTTTAAAAAAATTAAAAAAATATCATTTTGATGCATTTCTTAACGAAAAATACTTCCAATAGCAACCTCAACCACACTCCCAAAAAGGCACGACATGTGGTGGATGTGGAAGGTAAAAGTCGAATTGAACTGCTGGCTAAATTTTGTCCTTTAAATGATATTTATTATATATGTGTTTTTCATTTTGGTCCTTATACTTTTAATCTTGGATTTTATTTTAATACCTTTATTTTTTAAAATATATTTCTTAAATGGTTCCTATTTTTTTCTATGTATATATATAATATAAATGAATGACCTAGTTTTTTTTTTTAAAACAACATAATATCAATATTCTTAAATACTTTTAATATAATAATATGAAGAATAAATCTTATAAAATAAAAAAAATAATTTAATTTCTTTTTCTAACAATAATTATGGTGTCATTGATAGTATGGACAATAATAATCAGAATATGAATTATTTATAATAATATTTATAGTGACAGCTACAATAATTATGACAATTTAACAATCATGATAATAATAATAATGACAATAATAATCAAAATAATTAATCAGTTGATGTTATTTTTCTTAGAGGTTGACTTCTACGGCTTTTTTATATATGATATTTCATATCTAATATCACATAAACCAAAAAAATATGAAGTAACACAGACGATAAATATGTCACACTAATTATATTTTTTGATATTTATTTAATATTAGCACCTTATATATATATATTAGCTAGTTTTTTTTGGAAAAAAAATTACTATCATTTCTCTGAAATACTTTCAATATAATAATATGAGTAATAAACCTTATAAAATAAAAAAAATGGAATTTGTTTTTCTAACAATAATTATAGTCCCACCAATTTTTATTATTTTCACAGTTATTAAGTTTTTTTTTAATATTTACATTTTAATTTGTGATGGTGATGATTTTAAAATTGATATTTATTCTTTTTCTCTTTGTTGTTTTTTAAATTCTTTTTATTTATCCTTCATGTCAAATATTTTTTTTTAAATCTACTTATATTTATTTTTTTTCTGTCATTTATTTGGTTTTTTAATTGCTTTTTTGTTAATATTGTTAGCTGTTGAAATTTCTAATTCTTATAGTAAGACCTAAAATTTTATATATATTATTTTAGAGAATTTTTGCTTAAAAAATAGGAGACACTAATTATATATTGTGATATTTTTTTGATATTAACGTCTTAAAATATATATAAAAAAATTGAACTAACTTTTCTTTATAAATGTTATATTAATTTAATCTAAGTGTTCTAAATTTTTTTTAATATAATAATATGAAGAAAAAAATTGAAAAAATAATTGCACGCTGTAATAGAAAAAACCCTAGAGCGGCGCGCGGTCAAATCACCGCAAACTTTTATGTATAATATATTAGATCTAATATTACTGGAGAAAAAAGACAACTTATAAACAAAAGAGGTAAACTAATTTACCCAAGTTATCTACAATTAAAAAATATACGAACCACTTCCCCTGCGTTTCGATTACACTATTCTTTTTAGGCGGATAAAAAAACTCATTTCTAACAGATTTTATCTATTGCAATTTTATTAATTAAATATTAAAATAACTAATTACAGCATGCAAAAAATTAATCAGTTTCCTACATTGAAAAAAGCTCAGCGCGTTGCAAATCACCATGTAATAGCCTATACCAAAAAAAAAGACTTTTTTTTCTATCCAAAGGGAGGATGATGACTTCAAATGGAATAATTCGAAAAGAAAATAAATGGGGAATTATATGACATTTATTTCTTCCATCCTCAATGATGCAGAACCAATTTATGACATCAAGGAAACAATCTCCAAAACTCATGAGAATCAAATATCTGAGAACTCATTTATCAATCTTATAGATTATCACTTGATAATGGAGTAAGGGGAGCCTGGGAAACTTCCCACGGTTCCTTGTTTAGGTGAAACCAAAAATTGATCTGATTGAACAAGAGTTTCTTTCAAATGTTTAACTAGCATGCTATTCATGGACATAATGCATATAGAAATAAGTAAGCTAAATCCTATAGGGAAACTAAACAGCAGTAAAACCCACTAAATAGGAGATATAACAATATTATTTGCAAAACATACTTTATTTAAATAACCAATGAGCATGTGGCTCAATTGGCAACCATATCCCTCTTGTTTATGAAGTCTTTGGTTAAAGCTTCTAAGAAAAAACCCTGCTGAATGGTAGATATTGATACTTCTAAGAATCTCAAACAAGCCTCCATCTTAAACAATCAAATGTTAATTCCCAAATCATTTTTCTTCATTTTCCAATACTCAATTAAGGTAGTATTGTACAGATCATTAGAAGTTAACATAGCAATTTCTACGCTATAATCAGAAGTTTTAGTCAAAGCATTATCCTATTTGCTGTGTGAAAGAGGATTATTGTGAGGCTAACAGATTTTGGGCTACACAACGGGGCTTCAACAGGAGGATATCTTAATTGATGGAGCATAATGAACATGAATATCAAATAACAATCTCTTGTTTGAAGACCTATGGGATGGTTTCTATAAAAGATGAAATGAGAAAACATTCTATTACATTCTGCAATCATATTTACACATCAAAGTAAATATAAAAAACACAGAGGAGCAACCTTAGCAACACTTACAGTCTGTTGCTCCATTGCTTCATGTATCGTTGCCCTGTCATGCTCCCTCATGCTGCCAACAGAAGGTGGTTTAGCTCAATATCAAGCACTCATAAGCAAAATCGGTGGAAAACTATTCTGTTATTGGTGATCAGTTCTGCAAATCAAATCTTTGGTGATTTGTATTGAATACAAAATTACAAGTTCAAATAAAGAGGTTTCATGCTGAGATTACCTGTCAAATTCATCAATGCAACAAATCCCTCCATCTGCCAGAACAAGGGCTCCAGCTTCCAACATCCACTCCCCTATTTACTTCAAAGACATTGATTAGTCCTTCAAGATTTCAAAATAACACGATTTATTTTATATGGCATGCTAGAATACTCCATGGATGACAATCAGTGTTCCTCAACTGAAAGATACAAGATTCCAGGCAATGGCTAAAATATCAATACAAACAGGAAAAAACTGTTATAATTTTTTTCTTAAAATGCCAATTTTGATCCAAAGATATTGCACAACATGTATAACAAAGCGCATCCTAGCTCGCCATGTGATTTCTATTTCCATCATTACATTTCTTTCTTATGAGTTTTTTTGTGTGAGGTACAATCTGCTTTTTAAAGTACTTTCCAAACTGTTTTTCACCCAAAAAAGTATCAAATTGATTATTTTTTTGTGGTTTTGAATGGTTTAGATATGCTGATGTCAAGAATAAAACACAAAAAAAACTGAAAAAAATATTATTTTGATGCAATTTAAATTGCTTAGCACTTGCACCACAATACCAAACACACTTATCATAGGCAGAAATATTTTCAGCAACATTGATTCTTAGAAGGCTTTGGAAGCTAATAGGAAAAAACCAAACTGAGTTCAAGAATTTAACCTGTTTATGTAATTTAAAATTAACAAGAGAACAGGAAATTGATGGAAGAAACTGTTACAACTATGGACAAAGTTCCAACATTTTTAGCTTCAGGGAATAGAAATACCTCCATCCTTGACTGCAGTGACAGTTAATCCCGCACTGGTACTTCCCAACCCAGTAGTGATAACAGACCGGTTGCTCAACTTTGCAGCAAATTTTAAGAACTGAGACTTGCCTGTACCTGTGATATTAATTTCATGTAGTCTAAGCATTATTATTTATTTTCACATGGCATCATAATAATCAAGGAATTTAATTTATGCACAATGAAATTTGAAATCTATTATAGCCAAACAATCATTATGGACAAAGTCAAATTTTACGTTCAAAGTACAGATTTACAAAAGAGTCATCAATCATAATAACTACATCACATAGCTCACATTTATATCAGGAACTTGAAGGTAGATCTCACTTTACTCTGAATTATGTATGGTGTATCTAAACAGAACCGTGCAGACTATCTTAATTACAGCTCAGACAATAAACATTTATATCAGGAACTCAGGTAGATCTCACTTTACTCTATAATATGTATTGTGTGCCTCAACAGAACCATGTGAAATATCTCAATCACACAACTGGAGAAATTGGTTTAATTTTATTCCAGCATTTTCTGCTTTCCTGGTTTTCATTGAAAGGACAAATGGATGGGCAGACGTAGCACATGATTGTTGGATCTCTTTGAACACGTTCCCAACAGGGGATTTTGTCTTAACAAAAGTCTAAGATGTGTTGGCAGGGTAAATGAAAAATTCACAATGCAAGGCATATATATCATGGATTAGTCTTGCAGCTTAAAACCAATAAAATGCATGTCAATTCAATGCAACTTCCAGAAATATATTTGAACAATGAGAGTGTTTGAACTATCATCCAGTTTTGATACACTTTAGGAAAGCGATCAGCAAGCACCTGTAATGCCTAATCCAAAATTGCTTACCACCAAGTTTATGCATGACTCTTCTTAAAATAAATTAACTTTATCCTTCAATATGTAATTTATTTGAAATTAATCTTCATACCTTTTTTTTCCCTTTCTTTCTTATTGGGTTATCTTAATCATGCTCTCATGGTTGCGAGATTTGCGTATTAATCTAGATTGACTCAGATGTTTTTGTTTTCCATTACTATAAGATTAGTCCCGAGTTCATGATCAGAGTCATCAAACTTTTTTTTATCCTTTTTTAAAATTGATTTATTTCAATCATCTTAAATCATTTGAAAATTGATCTTCATACTTTTTTTTAACTTTTCTATTAGATTATCCTAATCTTGTATCCATAGTCATATGGTTTATAAGTTAGCCCTGTACTTAGTTGTTAAACTTGTACTTGGTCAATAAGTTGATCTAAGATTCAAAAGCTTTTTTACATTTTTTTTTTAGAAATCATATAGTAGGTGGTCTAGTGGTTAGAGTTCGGGACTAAGGAGTTCGCTCCTCCTATAGTCTTAGGTTTGAGTCATGTGATTGTTAATATAATAGTCACTGGATACTTACATGATCGTTAATTTCAAGGCTCATAAATTAGTCAGGATATAACAGAAGACTCATGTTAATAAATAAATAAAAAATTAACCTAGACATGTTTTAAATGGCTGCGATAGATTGGATGAACATCTAAGAAAAACAAATAAAATATCATGGTTTTAATGAAATAATTAACTCAATGATTGGTGAGTTAATCCAATAATTCAATGAACTAGATTTTTTTAAAAAAAAAATCAGCATTTTTTCACCATTTGGCGGGTCATGGGTCGGACCTTAAACATAGGTTTGAATCGAATAAAAATGTTTTGATTTAGATCCCTGGAAACCTGTATCCCCAACAGGAACTGAAGTAACAGATAACGTAGTTTGATGTCTTAACAGATTGTTACAAATAAACAATAAAATTAGTCCAGCAAATGGGGACTCACTTTCTTCTCCTATCTGATATTTCCTTGACACCCGAAAGAAAACAGCTTCCCTCAAATCCAAAATAAAGGTTGTTAAACACAGCTTTTGCTATTGTTGTCTTCCCTATTCCAGCTATCCCATGTATTCCCACGATGCCAACATTATTTCTTTCACCTTTTAGCAAAGAAATAACACCCTGAACTCTGGAAGAAATATCTACTGCGTGCTTGGCTACGTGCAAGGTTTCGTTTCCCAATTTACAAGCTACATCATTGACAACCCTTTTAATGAGTTCCGCTTCATATCTGTTCATAGAGAAAGAAAGACATCAACGGCGTATAAGTTGTTAGACATTAACCCCATATATGCAAAAACAATCCGAAAATAGGTTAAGTTGTGTGTTACTGGACAAAATTGTTGTTTAAAATGTTGATCTGAACTTTAAAATTAAAAAATGAATGAATTAAAAATGAGATCCTCCATAAAAATCATGTGTTAGGGTGTTATGTTTCATATGAGTCTAGAATCGCGGAGTTTGGTGTTCTAGGACTTCAGATAAAAAGTAAAAATTAAGAGGAGTTCGGAGGAGTACTCTATTGGACATATCCCCCCCCTAAACTCATTTTTCAACTTATTTTCAATTATGAAAAAAATTCTTATTATCTTACAAAAATAATTTCTTAACTCAGAAAATCTCAAAATTGATTTTAAAAAATAAAATCAAAAAAATATCCCGCTCAACTTTTTTTTATTTTGCTTTTGACAAATTAAAAACCCAAAAATATCTAAGCAACACTCCTCTCGTAAAGTGGAATACTTTGACATTAAATTTTGCTTCTTTTTTTTTATCATGAAATCCAACCCAATACCAATTTGTTTTTTTTACTGAAATAACCACATAAAAAATAGATTGAAAACAATTATCGACAAGTTGTCAAAAAGATCAAGCCTAAGTTTTTTTCTCTCCTAAAAACTCAATTTTTAACTTATTTTCACCTCTGGAAAAAAAAAAAACTCTTATCACCTTAAAAAAAATAATTTATTAACTCAAAAAATCTCAAAATTGATTTTATAAAATAAAATAGGAATATATCCCTCTCAACTTTGTTTTATTTTGCGTTTGACAGATTAAAAACCAAAAAATATCTCAGCAACCCTCTCTAGTAAAGTGAAATACTTTGACATTAAATAACCACAGAAAAAATGGATTAAAACAAATTATTAACTCTAAATTATAAATCAACATAATATTAAAAGATAAAATAACAAAAAAAATGATGGAAAAAGTAGTGTTTACACATGTATCACTCAGAGGAAAGCTTGAGAATAATAATGATTATTCAAAAAGAACTTATTAAATTTTATAACCTACTAGTTGGAGAATTATTTTGAAAAAACATAGATATTTGCTACATCTACATATATTGCAATTAAAAACTAATATTTAATCGAAGTGGAAATATCAAGATCAAATTGATAATAATAAAAAGATTGTTTCTGTTGATATGTGCAAGTAGATTTTGACAGAGAAGATAAAGATTTTCCCACATTTAGCTCTTGCTCGTAATCGAGAAAGGATAGATAAACTCAAACTGAAAATAACTATGACCAATGTCTTAATCTCTCATCAATGTCCAATAATATATGCATTATAAAAAAGAATACAATCAAGAAGGATAAAGAGTATTTCATAAATTTATTTATATAAAAAAATCAAAACTCAATTAATTGTCAGGATTTAAATGAAATCTAAGACATGCCAAAGTGATAGGTCCTCTCATTGATACACACTCTAACACTCATTTCTTTAGGGCTTATGTGTTTAAATATCTCAAATTCAATCAATGGATATATTTTTACCATAAACGTGTTCTTCAATCTCATATCCATTACTAATATATTACAAACAATGCATGAATCAAAATGTCTTACTTTTCAGTTGTAATGGGGCTAAGGTTAAGGTAAGGTAAAAGGAAGTAAAAGAAACAGTTAAAACCAATGGAAGTAGAGCATTTTGAAAAGTGATATTTCAAGCAAGATATTCCATTAAAGCACATAAAATTTCCATTTTTAATCACTAATGCGTAACTTCTTTTGATTTCAAACTCTTTCAATGTAAAATATTAAGAACATAAAGGAACACTTTCTTCTTCTTCTTATTTTTTCACCTTTGGCAACTTTGCTCATGTTTTCATCAAACATCATTTCTTCTTTCTTTTTTACATAATTTCCAACCATAATTCCATGAGATATCACAAGTATATGCTCTACTAATCCTTGATTAGGGGTGATGCGAACCCTAGCGGAATTTAATGGAGTTACAACCCAAGATCAATCTAACCTAAGTCTGTTGAGATTTGAATGAGTTTATCATAATGGAAGACGTGCTCCAATGCAACAAGACTACAAACCAACTCAATCACAATGCCTACATTTAGAGAGGAGCAAAGAAAGTATAAATTCACAACAAAGAATGATCACTTCTTTGAAGAGTTGAAAAGTTCAATCAAGAACCAAGAATGAGCAACCAAAAGTCAGCTACAATGCTGAAATTATCATCAAAAGTGTGTTGAAATTGTTTATGAAAGAGTATTTAAACTCCAAGCCAAAACCCTAGTTTCCCTAATGGATCTAACATAAACCCAATATAAATAATAATCAACCCAAGATAAAACTAGCCCAAATTAATTAAAATAAAAAGGATAAAACCAAAACAAAATGCCTCCTCCCAAATAAATAAAGTTTGATAGCCCAACTAATTAATTAAGACAAGTTCATCGCTCATGTAGTCTATCAACAACAAAACTCAACTTCAAATGGATGGTTCTTTCTCATCATAATGAATTAGAAGGCAAAACATATATCATTAGAAAGGTATGGAAGTTTAGTTTCCATCCCAACTGGAATCATAAAAAAATTATATTAGAAAGAGCAAAACTTGTTTTTTAGTTTATATATATATATATAAAGAGCAAAATTTGTTTTTTAGTTTTTACATATATATATATATATTCATCTTTTGTTGGGCTTACTCTATTTTTATCATGATTTTATGAATATTCTTATTTTCATATATAAATTTCTTGAATGATATTTGATAGAGTTTATACGAAGATAATTAATTTTAAAGTAAATACGATTTGAGAACTTATTTTAAGTGTCATGTAATTTATTTTTATTATTTACTTGACTCTGTTAATAGTTCTCGAAGAAAATATTACAAATTTGAAAAAAAATATCTTTCAACTTTTATTTTGACTTCTTATAAATTTTATTTTATTTAATTTTATAATTAACTAGTTAATTGCCCGCACTTCGTTACGGGTCGAGCAAACAATTTTTATAACCGTTGGGATTAAAATATAATATTTATACATGTAAAGTTTGATATAATTAAACAGATCAACATTTCCTATTATAACAATAGTAACATTGAAATTTTAATATCTAAAATTATCACCACTATTACTGCCAAAACAATAAAAAATATTAAATTATCCCGAGAAAAAAACACAAAAACATTAAAAAAAGTATGTAAGAACAAAAACTAAAATTATTATTATTATTATTATTATTATTATTATTATTATTATTATTATTATTATTATTATTATTGCGTTAATAATGAAAAAACAAAATTAAATCAAAGACTAAAAAAAACCTAAAAACTTTAACAAAAAACAAACAAAAAAATAAAATAAATGATAAAACAAAAATAAAAATTATTAGCTGAAAAAAAATCATTTGACTTGAAAATTAAAAAAAATTGCCTGCACTACATTGCGGGCTGAGCAAACAATTTTTATATTTGTTGGGATTAAAGAAATTAATAGGATTTGCTATTTCAAAAATAAAATATAATATCTATATATGCAAAGTTTAATATAATAAAATAGATCAACACACCCTATTATAACAACAACAACATTGAAGTCTTAACATATAAAATTATCATTACTATTACTGCCGAAACAATAAAAATTATCAAGTTATCCCGAGAGGAAAAAAACTCAAAAACATTAACAAAATAGTAAGCAAGAAAAAAGACTAAAATTATTATTATTATTATTATTATTATTATTATTATTATTATTATTATTATTATTATTATTATTATTATTATTATTATTATTATTATTATTATTATTATTATTATTATTATTATTGTGTTAATAATGAAAAAAACAAAAATAAATGAAAGACTAAAAAAATCCTAAAACTTTTAACAAAATATCAAAAAATAAAATAAAATAAAATAAATGATAAAATAAAAATAAAAATTATCAGGTGAAAAAAAATTATTTGACTTGAAAATTAAAATAAATAAATAAATAAAAGAATAATAAAACTAAAAGAAAGAACAAAGAGAGAGAAAAAACAAAAATATCAATTTTCAAATGATAAAAACACAAAATAAAATCTAAGAGCTAAATTTTTTTAAAAAATACCACCTCAACAATTAAGAAAATAATAAAAATTAAAAATCAAAGCTAAGAGCACATTTATATATACATGGACAAAAATAAGGACTATTCCAGAAATATAAAAAAATAAAAGGATTAAAATCAAAAATTAAAAGTATAAGGGCCGAAATGAAAATCAAATATATTATCAATTTCAATCAAAAGGAAAAAATTAAAAAAATCAAAAATTTTGTACCAAATATATTACGGTATTCAAACCTAATCCGGAAATTAAAAGAAAGAGGACCGAAGTGAAACCTAAATATATAATTAATTTCAATCGAATGACCCAATTGAACTAAATCAAAACTTATATAACAGAAATCAGGACCATACAAAAAATTTAAAGTACAAGGACAAAAGTGAACAAACCATAAAATCACCAAAAAAAGAAAGAATGAAAAGCTCAAATACTTAATATGTAATATTTGTATTTTCATATATAGATTTTTTGAATAAATATTCTATAGATTTTATACGAAGATGTTTTTTGTTTAAAAATATATCAAAATGATATTTTCTATTTTTTAAAAATTATTTTTGACATCAGCACATTCAAATGATCTAAAAGCACCAACGAACTTATTTTAAAATAAAAAAAAAATTCATTTTTACAAAAGCATTTTCCAAACACACTTGTAAACACCCTCTAAGAAGCCACAGATAAGAAGTCATAATTAAATATAATCCTAGTCATATTTGAAATGGAGAATTTCCATACAAATCAATTTTAGGACAAGGAAATGGATGGAGAATTTAGCAAAATTTTAACCGTCGGGGAGTAATATGTTAATTCACCATAGAGGTCGGGGACTGATATGTAATTATGGCATGTATATCAGCATTGACATGAAGCGTAGAAAAACAGCCGAAGTGTAGGAAATGAATAAAGAAAGACTAGGAACCAATACTCCATGACGTGGCGCCAAAACAAAGAGAGTGGAAATATTCTACCCACACGAGAGAATCTGCGAGAGTCGTTTGTTTTCAGTGTTAAAAAAGTAAATAAATAAACGCGAGATAGAAAGAAAAGCGAGAAAGAAAGGGAGGGGTGTCTGGGCTTGGATGGTTGGTTGGTTTTTATTCTTCCTCGAGTTTTTGTGGAGAGGAGGACACTACGCCCTTTTTCTCTCTCTGATCAAATAACAAAAAAAATAAAAAAACTCACCCTCTATCCTCACTAAGATTGAAAGAACAAAAACAAAACATAAATTATTGGTTTTCATGTTGGAATGGGAATTCCGGAGGAGAATGGAAAGCTGTAGATTTGGTGATATAGAGAGAATGAGCAGGGTGAGAAATGGATTTTGATGCCGGAATTCCGATGTCTCGTGGTGGTGGTGGTGGTGGTCTGCCAGCTGTGACCGAGGAAACTTCTATGTCACCATCTTTAAGCGAAGGTTCACATGTTTCTCTATCTATCTCTCTGTTGTCTTTTATGATTATAAAAATATTAAATTTCCTGGTTTGTTTGTTGTCTGTGGTTTGGTGATGGTCATTGGAAATTAATGAAAGAAAAGCAGTTCATGTCTTGGTCCTGTTAGTTAAAATGCTTGAGAATTCTCCGTTTTACCCTTCCCCTGTCGTTAATTTTGTTTGATCGTGTCTGAATTTGTTAGATTCCAGCTCGTTTCTGACTAAAGTTATAAGAATATCGGATTATGTCGGCTGATGGGTTGAGAGGATCAGAATTTTAACCTCTGTTTTAAGCACCCTAACATTGTCTCGGCCTTTGTTGCAAGTAAATGTAATGAGAAGCAACAATTTCTTAATTGTCCAAGAATCTTACATTCTAACTGGTGTTTGTAAAATTAACCCACGGTTTTTGCATGGAAATATTTAGCCTCTTGCTGTCCCCTTTATTATTATGCAAATTCTCAAGTATTATGCCCTGTACAAAGCTTCACGTTCTTTCCATTTTATACCCTTCACTCTCTGATTTGAGCAACTCTGCATAAATACAGACAGGGAAAACAGAATTTAGAGAGGTCCTTATAGGAGATCATGGAGAAAATGAATATTGGGAAATCATTCTTTGTTTCTGTTTACCGGAGATTTCTCATATATGTTTGACCTCAGTTGTCCATTTTCATTTCAGATGCAATGTGGCAAATGAACCTGAGATCTAGTGAAGCAATGGAAGCTGGGCCGTATCCTGAGCGTCCTGGAGAGCCGGATTGTTCTTATTACATAATTTTTTTCTAAGATACACTTAATAAACGGTTTAGATATAAACTATATCACAAGTATTTATAGGTTGTCTGTAAGTGGAGAACTTGTTGTTGTGATGTAAAAACTGGGTCAACTTCTTGTCTTATTCATAAGCTTTATTTGAGTTTGTGTCATTTTAAAATTTGTTGAGAATCCATGCCTTGTAATTTTTTTAGTGGAGGTGTCATGAATGAAAGTTAGTTTGAATATTAAAAAAAATCAGGCTTTATGTAGGATACAATTTTTGTTATATTTAAGGTTTGTTTGGGAGGGAGACAAACATTGGTGAAAATTATGGGTGAAACAAGAAAATGGTATAGTGGAATCAGTGTTGGGTGTTGAGGCTTGTGAATTCTTGATCATGTCCGCTTCTAAAAACTTATTGAATGATTTGGTTTCCCCGCGTGATAATTTGGGTGTGGAACAAGGTCTTTGTAAGGTTGTAGAATGTCCTGACTAGAATTATGTGATTTTCTAGTATGCTTCTGGCTTGAAATTTAGTGTGTCTATATTGGTCTATATGAAATTATGCTCATATATTAAATATCATTTCTCTCCTTTAAGCAGAGGCAACCTCATTTTAATTTTAATTTATTTTACCTTTGTTTCTCATAGTGTCATCAATGGACAAGGGATTTGTTTGCTACTCATGCTAAATGTTTGATTAGTTATTTTAATTGTCATATTTTTATTTAATACTTGAGTGTAATTGTCATACATAAGCGATATAAAATATTTTACTTACAATTTTACGATTCTAGTTTATATTATATTTACATGTCGTGTCAAAAAAATGATTTTGACAGCCTCTACTTAACTAATTGAACACCAATAATTTAGAGAAATGTCAGATATAATTATAATTGACAACACAACTTTCAATTTCATTTTTTTCTCTAAGCATTTTATTTCCCCGTACAACTTTTATAATTTAGTTTTTATATAATTTGTTTTTGTAAATTTATTAATTTCTTTTTATCTTTCTTTATTATTTTTCTTAACAATTCTCGTTACTGCTTTCTTTAATTTCTTTAGTGTAGCATCTAGTTTTCTTAGTTTTGCTTACAAAAAAAATACATTTGTAGTTTATTAGGGTAATTTTTTTTATCAGAAAATCTTAAATACAAAAAAAAAAAACCATTATGCTAGAAGTTTTGGCAGGGGTGTTTGGAAAGCATTTTTGAAAAAAAATAATTTTTTTATTTTGATTTAAAATGAAAATAATTTGATGTTTCTAGATAATTTTGATGTAAAAAATGATTTCTAAAAAATTAAAAAATATCATTTTGATGCATTTTTAAACGAAAAGCTAAAAGAATAGAATAACTAAAGGAGGTTGCAATTTCAAACAGTAATGAATAGTAATTTCAACTGTGATTTTCTTTTTTCATTACTATTTGAAAAGGTGAATTGAACTGTGGTTTTGGTGGGAAATGGCGGGGTGTTTGGGAATGCGTTTAAAAATCGCTTTTGAAAAAAAAATGAACTTTTTTATTTTTTATTTTAAATGAAAATAATTTGATGTTTCTACATAATTTTGATGTGTTGATGTAAGAAATGATTTTTAAAAAATTAAGGTTTTTTTATTTAATGTTTAAATTTTAATTTGTGTTGGTGATCATTTGAAAAATTTATATTTATTATTTTTTCTCTTTGTTTTTTATTTTTTATTTTTTTATTCTTCAAGTCAAATAGTTATTATAAATCTAATAATATTTTTTTTGTAGTTTATTTTTTATTGTTTTTTTGTTAATATTATTAGGTGTTGAAATTTCTAATTATTATAGATAAGACATTCAAAAAACTGATTATTTGTAAGTTTTTTTTTCTTATAAATATGTTAGACTAATTATATATTTGGATATTTATTTAATATTAGTGCCTTAATATATATATTAATATATATATATATATATAAATGACCTATGTTTTTTTTTTAAAATAATATCAGTATTCTGAAGTACTTTTCATATAATAATATGAGGAATAAATCTTATAAAATAAAAAAAGATCTAATTTCTTTATCTAACAATAATTATGATGTCATCGATAGTATTCTCATAACCCAATTTTGGGTTATTCCCCAAAACTACCCGAAAATAACAAAAAATAAAATAAAAGGGGCTCGATCGTACCTTTTTTGTGCCCAAAATGAAGGAAATCGCAGATTCAAGGCTAAAGTAATTTATTATCGGAAAAATCTGCTTAAAAAATTAAGTCGAAAGATATGATTATATTTTTATGGGTTAGTTTGATTTAATCGTTGGCCGATTTAAAAGTGTAATTATGTTTGAGAATTAATTTATGGTCCAATCGAAAGATTTAATTAAGTGCAAGGACTTGATTATATTTTAAATTGGCCAAATTAATTTTATTAAGGGCTTAATAGATGAGAAGTCAAGTTCTTGAATTTAATTCAGATTCAATTGATGAGATTGGAATTTTCGGACACCGATTTGAATTTTTCCAATCCAAGTATGTGAAATCGGGGGCCAAATTGAATGAATTGAGACTCTAATGGTTAATTGGGGGTTAAATCGCGCAAATCAGAAACCAAGGACCAGATTAAAAAAGGCATGCAAAGTTAAGGTTACTCTCAAAATTTTAACGGGGATACAATTGCAGAAAAAATGAAAGTTTACATTCAATTGAGGGTGCAATTAAAAAATTATAAATTGAGGACCAAATCATTCTTTCACCTTCCTAAATATTTCAAAAATTGCACTGTTCAGGCATGCCTGCACTACACTGTTCAGGCATACTTGCACTGCATGTTCAGGCATGTTGGATGTTCAGGCGGCGGCAACCCTTCGCTGCACGCCATGGGCAGCCGAAGGGTTGCCTTTCATGGCTATAAATACCAGAAAAGAGAACAGAGAAGGAGGGGGGAAAAGAAAAAAAAGAGGAGGAAGAAATACTACAGAGAGGGGGAAAATAACAGAGAAAGTGAGGATCGAGGAGAAAATCTTGAAAAAAGCTGAGAGCAAAGAGGAAGAACAGAAAAAAAAAAAGAGACAGAGGGGGAGCGTTTAAGAGAATAGAAAACAAAACGGGAGAATTCACAAAAACAGAGGAGAGAGTTCAAGAACAGAGAAGAGAAAATTTACGTAGAATGTCAGCTTAGTTTTAAAGTTAAAAGCATAGAAACCTTCTTCTTCTTCACCAGCCCCGGAACCATCGTTCTCCCTCTCTCTCTTTAAAACCAGGCACGTTGGAGCCTCTCTCTCTCTTTCTCTAGCTGAGCAACTCCCTCTCAGCCTAGCCTCCCTCATCACCATCGTTCCCTCTCTCCCTCTCAGTCAGCAACTCCGGCAAAGGCAGCAGCAACAAACGACAGCAACAGCAGCCCACACGTCACCTTCCGACGCCCACTCCGGCCACCACAGGCCATCATTTTCGATGTCACCACGACCGGAAGAACCACGTTGACCTCCTCTACCCAACAGTATTAACAGGAACGCCGTTCGTCACACTCGAAAATTCACCACTGTTCATCGTCTTCCTTGGCATGCTCGGGGAGTGAATTAATTCACTCCCCGCAAGGCCGGTTGGGTCGGGCTTTGTGCCTGGCCCAACCCTTTGAAGAAGATAGGGCTTCCAGCCCGTCTGGCTGGAAGCCTAGCCCAAGATGAGTAGGCTGGCAGCCCACATGCTGGCAGCCAGCCCAGCCCAAATTTAGGTGGGCTGACAGCCAGCCAACTGAAAAAATAAAAAATATACAAATTTGCAAATAAAAAAATATTTTTTTAGGTAATTATAAAAAGAAAAAAATATGTTGTTTTCTTGCATATGGCCAATACACTAGAATATTTAAAAAAGAAAAATCATTTTCTTTCTAATATATATATTATCTCGGAGTTTGAAGAAAAAATGTGTTTTAACATGGATTTCACGAAAAAATCATTTGTTGCATATTTGGATCTTACAACATGTTTGTAAAATCCAAAGGGTATTGGCCAATATTCCAAAAAATATAAAAACCTTATTTGTGGTGATTCGTATTATTCACTATTAATATTTGGATAAATAAACCTAAAAGGGTTAATATTCAAAATATTGGCGGGGATAATTCATTTATTATTCACTGTTGGTATTTGGATAAATAAATCCTAAAAAGGTTAATATCCAAAATATTTTTACAGGGATAATAAGTTATTATCATTTAACCAATATATTTTTGAAAGATCAATATCATAGCAATCATAAGACAAACAAAAACATCAAGCAACTTACCTTAGGTAGGGCGTACTAGGGGTGTTAAAACCTTCCCTTTACGCAACCAGTCCCTTACCTTAGAATCTCTGAAAGACCAGTTTTAGGTTTTCTAGTAACCATAATTCTAGGTGGCGACTCCCTTTTCCATAAAAATAAAGATAAGACATCCACATGAATAACCCCGCTCACGGGGAGGGTCGTCACGACGCCACGCTCTCGCGGAGGGTGCGACAGGATGGCGGCTCCACTTGGGAAATTGGACTAGGCTTGATCATTTTGTTTGTTTATAATATGTTGATTCTTTTTGGCTACTATGAATGATTTATATTCTTAAGAAGCTTTAGCATGCATCTATACATCCTGTCAGACATTACATCAAAAAATGTCATGTCATGCATCACCTTTTATTATTGGCACACATTAAACTTTAAGTTAGGTGGGGGACTAGCAGCTTACCTATGACTTGAGTCAAGGTTGAAGTTTGTGTAACCCTCAACTCTTTGCTGAGTGTTTAGACTAGTAGTGATTGGTATACGTACCATCCCGCTATTTGCTAAGCCCCCATATTGCCTTCACGAAGGTGATCACTGGGATAGCAAGAGACCCTGTGTAGAGACCAAAGTAGCAACCTCATCATATGATGCATAAAAATTAGCCAACACCCTTCTTGAAGTATCTTGAATTCAAGATTTAGGGGCGACACAATGGTTGTTACTTAAGAAATTTTCATTGTAGAGTTTAAACAAAAATTAAAATTTTTGTTTATCATGCAATTGTTGCAACCACGTATCACTCCTCGAAAGGTGAGGTTGTCAAAAAAGAAAAAAAATGCATATACATTTCAACATGCATTCCCACAGTGTGAAATAGGGGTCCCTCAATTTGTCATCCTTCGAAAGGTCAAGAGTCATTGCTAAGGAAAATTCACACCGATACAGATCTATCATTCAGGTTTTTCTACAAGCCGACAACAAAGTTCTCTGCTTTTCAATGAAATCAGTTGGGACATCTGCTTAGATATCATCCATATAGTGTTAATGCATCATCAATGGAGATTGTGGAAAATTCGGGTTTCCTTTTAAGGAGTGCCGGTAGTCCATATGCGAATCCATATTTAGAAAGCAAGCATCATTCAAAGAAGTTGTCAGTCCATTTAAGTATCATTTGATTTCTCTCCTGATCATGTGGAGTTTTTGCGACACTGTCAAATCAAGGAGTTTTATGTCGCCACGCACAGAAGACCATGTTATTTTGCGCACAATCCTATCTTTTAAAGTAAAGATAATATGGTATTGTTTGAATCTATTTCGGTGTTTGAGAAGTCAAAGCATGTGCACTACAAGATTACATTGCTCGAAGAAGTGAATTTGCCACAAAAAGACTCTTTTCATCATATGATGAAATGGTTCATGATTTGCGTACTTTAGTGTTTTGTCTAGAGGGCTTCCTAGCTCGACTCACTTTTTATGTCCAATAAGGACCACGGTGGAACGCAAAAAAAAAAAAGACAAGTCAATTAGCAAGAATGAGAGAGATGAATAGTTGCAAGAGTTTCAGTAATCAAGTGTGAAAGTTAATTACCAAAAGGCAAGTCTAGTTTTGTGAAGAATGTTATCATCGGCAGTGTCAGTAATAAATCATCACGAGCATAAGCAAGATCAATGAGCAACGACAATACAAAAATGATTGTTTGAAAGGCTGAGAAAAGTGTCGCATCGTCAATAATTTTCTTATGGAATCTCATCGGCTATCACTTTGTTTTGGGGTTTTAAATCATCATTTCATTGAAGTATGTGTATTCCTTGTCTTTTTGTTGTGCATTAGTGCTGGTATGATCGCACCCGTAAGCACATGCACGATGAAATGCTATAAGCGGCCATCCCACAACAGCGAGGGGAGGGGAGGGGAGGGGGGCCGCTCGTCGTCGAATTTTTACAGGAGTTTCCGGAGGGTGTTTTCCTTGTAGTAGCTATGGAATCGCTACTCTGACGGCCGGATCGTTAGAATTTCAAGATGCCATCCCAGGGCCTTGGTTGAGGCAGTTTTAGTGAATTCTGGGACGAAATATCGCGTGGATTGCGGAGGAGGAGGCGTGGCCAGACTTCGGTGCGGGTGGAATAAAATCTAGGGAGGGGCATTCGTTTGTACCTCACTCTTTGATCGCGGTTGGTCTTCAACGATTATTGCGAATCAACGACATGGGGTGAAAAGAGGGGGGAGTTAAGCGGGGCGGACAAAAATGAGAAAACAAAATGACGGGTGCAACACGAGGACTTCTCAGGAGGTCACCCATCCTAGTACTACTCTCGCCCAAGCACGTTTAACTGCGAAGTTCTGATGGGATCCGATGCATTCGTGCTGGTATGATCGCACCAGTAAGCACATGCACGATGGAATGCTATAAGCGGCCATCCCACAACAACGAGGGGAGGGGAGGCCGCTCGTCGTCGAATTTTTACAGGAGTTTCCGGAGGGTGTTTTCCTTGTAGTAGCTATGGAATCGCTACTCTGACGGCCGGATCGTTAGAATTTCAAGATGTCATCCCGGGGCCTTGGTTGAGGCAGTTTTAGTGAATTCTGGGACGAAATATCGCGTGGATTGCGGAGGAGGAGGCGTGGCCAGACTTCGGTGCGGGTGGAATAAAATCTAGGGAGGGGCATTCGTTTGTACCTCACTCTTTGATCGCGGTTGGTCTTCAACGATTATTGCGAATCAACGACATGGGGTGAAAAGAGAGGGGAGTTAAGCGGGGCGGACAAAAAAGAGAAAACAAAATGAGGGGTGCAACACGAGGACTTCCCAGGAGATCACCCATCCTAGTACTACTCTCGCCCAAGCACGTTTAACTGCGAAGTTCTAATGGGATCTGGTGCATTAGTGCTGGTATGATCGCACCCGTAAGCACATGCACGATGAAATGCTATAAGCGGTCATCCCACAACAGCGAGGGGAGGGGAGGGGAGGGGGGGCCGCTCGTCGTCGAATTTTTACAGGAGTTTCCGGAGGGTGTTTTCCTTGTAGTAGCTATGGAATCGCTACTCTGACGGCCGGATCGTTAGAATTTCAAGATGCCATCCCAGGGCCTTGGTTGAGGCAGTTTTAGTGAATTCTGGGATGAAATATCGCGTGGATTGCGGAGGAGGAGGCGTGGCCAGACTTCGGTGCGGGTGGAATAAAATCTAGGGAGGGGCATTCGTTTGTACCTCACTCTTTGATCGCAGTTGGTCTTCAACGATTATTGCGAATCAACGACATGGGGTGAAAAGAGAGGGGAGTTTAGCGGGGCGGACAAAAAAGAGAAAACAAAATGAGGGGTGCAACACGAGGACTTCCCAGGAGGTCACCCATCCTAGTACTACTCTCGCCCAAGCACATTTATCTGCGAAGTTCTGATGGGATCTGGTGTATTAGTGCTGGTATGATCGCACCCGTAAGCAAAAATATTTGGCTTTTTTCACCGCTGGTTGATGGACTTTGAAATTGCTGGTGCAGATTCCGGAAAATGTGTTAAGAAAATGCTTAGCTTGCTTTCTACTTGAGCTTCCAAACAAGACCCAATTGACAAATCATCACCGAAATCAGAGTTCTTCCTCTCTAAATGTCCAGGTGAATATCTCAAAGGTTATTGTTCTTCATCCTTACTTTCCTCGTAGGCCCTCCAAAGACACAACTGTTTTTAAACCCAATCAGTTCAGTCTTGTTCTTGCATTTTGTATATATTCATGGCACTAACTTCTGAGCAAACAAGTCTAATCTCTGTTGACTTTGAACATAAAATCTTAAATATTTTCCAGTCGATGGTTATCTTGACCGAGTCCCTCTTGTTTAATTTCTTATTTTCAATGAGTTGATTTTTTTTATTTGTTTGGATCCAAAGACTCGAAGAAGAAGATGATGATTCCGATGAAGATTCCCACAATCACGTTCAGAACCATGTATGCATTTTGTTTTAAAAATCTTTCTTTCTTTCTTTATTATTAAACGAAGGGGCTTTTCTGAAGTGATTTTGGGCTAAAAAGGCATCAATTGGGTGGTGTTTGGTGGCTTTTATACGAGGATGTCAAAATGATTGGAAAGAGCTCAAATAGCTCATCTGATGCTTCTTTAGTCCAAATGCACATTTGATGCACTAGCAAACACTCTCAATGTTCTAGGTTGTAAGAATGTATTGAGCTTGTCCAACACCTTTTCTTTTAATTGTGGGTGTGCATCTTGCAAACTAGGCTCAATAAAGCCTTGCAAAGGTGTTGAGGGTGAGTTTATATATGAAAAAAAAATGCTCTAAATTTTCATAAGTGGGTTTTTATGTAATAGAGAACTTGGGTTTGCTTGTTGTGTACCTCTGTATTTTGCTATATTATGTTAAACTAAGAAAGATCTTTCCCCCCTATATTGTTACTAATTCCATGTAAATATGTTTTTTCTTGTTTTTATATTTATATGAAACTTGTGAAGCAAATCTTCTTTTATGAAGCTTGGGCTCTGCAATTTGAAGAACTGGAGCACTGGATCTAGAGAAAATCAAAGAGAGAATTGAAGCAATGGATCTTGAAGAACAAAAGCAGATTTTCACGATCTGCAAATGGTATGTGACTGTATTCAATTTTTGCTCAATTAATGATTGTTATTGAAGCAAAGGATCTTGAAGAACAAGAGCAGATTTTCACGAATTTGCAAATAGTATGTGAATGTATTCAATTTTTTTGCTCAATTAATGATTGTTATTTGAGGTTTTTATAGCCTAAATTTCTGTATCAAACTATTGAACAACCTCTACATACGAAATTAACTTCTTTAACAAACTAACAGATTTCTAACCATATTAACCACCTCAGCATGCACTATCAAAACTAAGTTATGTGGAAAAGGTATGAACCTTTTTCCACAAGCAAATGAAACCTAAACATTTTTGTTTTTGTTCCTGCTTGATTGATAAGTTTATTTGTTACTTGTTCTGCCGCAACCAAGATATCTATTTAAGGGATTGGACTTAAGAAAAACCAGTCACCTCATTGCTTTATGCAATTGGTTCACTGGACTCGGTTGGTGCTTGAAATTTTATACTGTATTTTCTTTCTTTGTTTTGTGTTTATTATTATTGGAATCAAGAATTTTTAAAATAGCTTGTCTGCGTGACAGAAAATTACTAGACACTATCATCAAGTCACAGTTGTTGTACATACTTTATATAATCGAATGATAAATTCATATAGCAGTGAAAATTTAGATTATAAATACTTCCAACCATTTTTGCTCAAGTTCCAAAAATGAATACTCAATGCAGCAGCAACAACATAACTTTTCCCAATGTAGCAACATCAACACAACTTCAAAATAATAATAAAAATTACGAGAGAAATATTTTGATCTATGCCTACCAGTAGTCGTAGATAGAGTACACATGCTATTATTTATAGGTAGATCAAGGACCCTCTCATTAATTCATTAGCTAATTTTCTCCTCTATTGAGGAGAAAATTAGGCAATTGATTCCCATGATCAATCCTCATGAGTGCTTATTGCATATATTTTACCTTAGTCCCCTTCCAAAGTTTTCGGACTTTACTTCCTTGCATATCAAGTATAACAAGCTCGCTTAGGTGAAAATCAGAAGGCAAAGATTTCAAAGGGCATTCAAGCCAACAAAGCCATATCAACTCTCTCGGGAGAAGACTGTAGCTCCCCGCAAGATGTGCTCCTGTGATTTGGAGTAATTGTAAATGTCTCATTTTTGTAAACGATTTTGTGCTGAATGATCTCTGGACATCTAGTGCCAGACCTTCCACAACATCTGTACCCTGACAATAGCCAAAAAGAAATATTTATCTGTTTGCTGTGAAATATTGTATATTCATGTGATATCCCAAGTTGATGAATTATATATTGTTGTACGATAATTATGAATTAGTTCATCAAATTTGATTTAGTTATATAGTATTGGCAAACTATTAACTTAGTTATGTAAAATGAAAAAAACTTCCATAAAGAGCAAAATTGCACTTTCCAACGCAACTAGTTCCTTAAAATTGCACAAAGATCTGACACGAAATTAAGACAAATATATTGGAGTGTAAAGTACAATAATCATTATACAACGTAATGAGTTCTTACCATTTCCTTGGAGAGAACAGTGGATGCATCTTTTGGAAACACAATTCTGCTGTAATTTGCAGTATGGTTATCCGACCTTTGACAAATAATCTCCCTTCCCATTTTTTGTACTATATCATGCATCCATAATTTATTCTGATTCTCGGTGTCAATTCTTATGAGAGACCTTCCAATGAGAGTTCTGAAAGATACCTCTGGATGGCAACGGTAACGAGCACCTACTATATCTGCTACATAGTCCTTGTCTTGACCAACAAAAAAACACGCAATATCAAGGAATATCTCCCTTGAATCCATATCAAGTGCATCAAAACTTACTTTAAGCTTTGCTTGAATATCATTATGCGGAATATTTCGCCAATGGGCAATTTCAATATCCCATGCATTTTTGTCTCGTCTGAATAAATGAGAACCCAGAATTTGAAGAGCCAAAGGAAGTCCTTCGCAGTAGTCCAATACCATTCCTGAAAGCTCCTCATAATTCTTTGCTGTACGGGTTTCCCTAAAAGCATGCAAACTGAAAAGCTGAAGAGACTGATCTTGATCCAATTCAATAGCATGATACATCCCATCAACCTCCACTTCTGTTTGTAGATGCTTGTTCTTAGTTACAATGATTATTTTACTTCCAGCACCAAACCAACATCTCTCTCCCATCAATGCATCCAGTTGTTCTCTTTTGTCCACATCGTCAAAAACAACAAGAACATTTTTATGATGAAGCCGTTCTTTGATCAAAGTCATTCCTTCATAAACATTACTGATCTTCCAAACGTTTGGTTTCAGAATATCATGAAGAAGGTGCTCTTGTAATTCAACCAGACCATTCGTCTTATCTAATATTTCCTTGACACCCGTAAGAAAACTGCTTCCCTCAAATCTAGAATAAAGGGTGTTAAACACAGCTTTTGCTATTGTTGTCTTCCCTATTCCAGCTATCCCATAGATCCCCACGATGCCAACATTATTTCTAGCACCTTTTAGCAAAGAAATAACACCTCGAACTCTGGAAGAAATACCTACTGGGTGCTTGGCTACGTGCAAGGTTTTGTTTCCCAATTTACAAGCTACATCATTGACAACCCTTTTAATGAGTTCCGCTTCATATCTGTTTATAGATAAAGAAAAATCATCAACGATGTAACAACCCGTAAATTATTATTTTTTTTTTTTTTGTTAGTGTCGTTACTCAACGATCCATATCCATTCATTTCGGTAAATACCATCCATACAATAAACATTCCATTAAAGAAAATAAATTTCTCATAAGAGTACAATACTACAGTTTTCACAACTAAAGATTTAGATTAGAAATATACATACATGAATATGAGTTTACGTTCTTAACCTACCAGTGGTATTTACAAACGTTCACAAAAGGGTCTGATAACAAATTAAGCATTCAGTACATTGCTTCAACCCAACACATCTTAAATTAGAATGCAATCTACATGGTTCTTTGCAAAAGTAGGTTCCTTTGTATTAGGTTCCCTAGCCCTCTCGTGGCTGTGACGTCCCTGCAGCAGTACAAACATATAATGAACTGCAATTACTTAATGATAGTATTAAAATAATTTTGACCAAATGATCTATCGATTAAAAGATACACTGGCAAGTTGAAATTTCTGCATATACATAAAGCAATTCGATTGTAGAAATATAGGAACTCATTTCTCTTTTTCGAGCAACAATATCATTACTCCGAATATTCATATAAGGCATTCATATCTAAGGTCTACTATTCTTTCCCCCTCATGGTCCTTCTTTCTGGACGTCGTTAGACGGAACTAACATTCTTTTGTTCTGACCATCCTTTCGGATGTCATTAGCCGGAGCTAATCAATCGTTTATCCCGGCCATCCTTTCGGATGTCATTTGCTGAAGCTAATCAATCGTTTATCCTGGCCATCCTTTCGGATGCCATTAGCCGAAGCTAATCAATCGTTTGTCCCGGCCATCCTTCCGGATGCCATTAGCCGAAGCTAATCAATCGTTTGTCCCGGCCATCCTTCCGGATGCCATTAGCCGAGGCTAATCAATCGTTTATCCATATTTAAGCATTCAACAATCTAATATATATATATATATCCCATTGTATTCGTATAATATTCAATTTAAAATACCTATTACATGTCATATAAAAAGGAGAGGTGTAAATCACCTACCTGCTCCACCTGTGGGCTGTTCCTGTCTTGATAATGGTCCAATCCCGGTCGCACCGCCTGCGACATTAAGGGTTATAAATCAGCACATTTTGTATATTCGAATCACATTCGTCACCACACTCATTACAAGAGTTCATGCGTTCACACTCAAGTGTTCCACATTTTACAACATCATACCCTGAAATTATTATTAGCATTTTAGTCATTTCTATATAGTAGACTTATTGTAGGAATCGGCAGCAAACGCACACCAATTCCAGAAGAAAACTCACATCGATTTCAGCAGAAAACACACATCAATTCTAACCAAAAACTCACATCAATTGCAGCAGAAAACACACATCAATTCCAGCCGAAAACTCACAACTGAAATCATTTATTTCGGCATACAAAATCCTTCAATAATTTCAGCCGAAACACTCATGCAATTCTTAGTAAAATACACATCAATTTGGCAACAAACGCACACCACACATGTTGTAACAACCCCACCGAAACAATTCAATATGCCTTTACATTTGTTATTCTTTTATAACTTTTGACATTAAAAATATCATTATAAACACCCATTTTGAAACATAACTTGTTTCTTTTCCTTTAATGCATCTCACTACATCGTTTTGCGACCTCCCACCTCTTTTCCCCTTTTTTTTTTCAAAACTGTCAGCAGAGGTCGGATTTCGACCTCTGCCCAGATGTTTCCCCATAACTGGAGTTGTAGAACTCCGTTTTGTACAAAATTTATCTTGTTAGAAAGCTAACATATAGGTCTACAACTCTTATGAAGGGAATAAAACCCATTTCTGTCCCCAAAATTTACGAAATACATCTCAAATGTGACAGACCTGCTGATTCTGCAGAATCCATCCTGCACAGTCACGTTTGGTGGCCCTTAACTAGAGTTATAAAATTCCAAATTAAGTGAAACAAGTTTCCTTGGATAGTAGACATCCAGAACTACAACTCCTATGAAGGAACCCGACCCTAAATCCTTTGTTTTACCACTCAAATTCTCTCTCAAAGTCACAACATGAATCTGTCAAGTTGTTAATTTCCGCAACACATGCATTTGGCCGAAAATTGGCCTTGGGAAACAAGACTTCCCTCATTCTTTTCATGCTCAACCATTCATTACACAACATTCATATCCTATTTCATGCCACATTCATCAATTATACACAATTTCACATTTCCCCCAAATTCACATAAGAACCCTAAGTTCAAAAATCTAGGATTTAAGGGAAACTAAGGTAAAACTCCATGAAATTACTTCCCAACTTAATCAAATAAGCTTAAGAACACATCTAAATCATACATGAAATCTAACTTCTCATGCTTACCTATTGTTTTTCTTCCAATTTCTCTTCTCTTCCAAGGTTAGCTGAATTTCCCTTCTCAAATCCTCCTTCCTTCACTTGCCTTCACTTGCTTTAGTGCTTTATAGGGTGAACTTGCAAGCTTATAAAGATATTTTCTCAATTTCTTGTGTTTTTCCCTAACTCTTCTCTCTTTCTCTCTTTCTCTCACGTTTGCCCTGTTTCTCTTCACTCTTTTCTTTTGTTTCTGCCCATTCGGCAGTGCTTAGAAGAGAAGGAGAGCTTATATGTGTGTTTTCAATGGCTAATTTCAATTTTACCCTTAATGATTTTATTTATTTATTTATTTATTCTATTTTTTGCTAGCACTACCGAGCTCCATTTATCTTAAAATTTTAACCAGATTTTATTCAATATATTTTAAGGTTCCTCAAAAATTTTCAGCTCAATCCGATGGTCGGATTGAAAATTACATCCAATAACGTAAAACTAGTCGAATTGTGATTTTTCGTCAAATTTTCGAATTTCTCTAAAAATTCTGAAATTTTAACCCAAGCTAAGGTATCATATTAGAAGGCTTCATGCAAAATTTCAGAATTTTTTGATAACCCAATCAAGAGTTACGAATTTATTATTTTTCGCCCGGATGTTTTACATTCTCCCCTCCTAAAAAAAATTTCATCCTCGAAATTTAAATTCATCCCAAATAAGAAAATAATCCAGGATACTTCTTCATCATTTCTGACTCTCTCTCCCAGGTTTCTTCTTCTATTTGAGAGTTTCGCCACAACACTTTTACTAACGGCACCCTTTTATTCCGTAATTCCTTTATACTTCGGTCCATAATTCGCACAGGCTGTACTTAGATTCAATCTGGTACCCAAAGCCCGTTGTATACACGGCCACAACCTTGATGTAAACCGAGGATCCCTATCGGATACTATAGAAACTGGTACACCATGCAATCTCACCACCTCCTTAATATATAATTGAGCTAATTTTTCAATTGAATCCCCCATCTTCATAGGCAAAAACAAAGAAGACTTTGTCAGTCTATCCACGATCACCCATATAGCATCGTGTCCTTTCCTGCTTCTTGGTAACCCAGATACAAAATCCATAGTGATATTCTCCCATTTCCATTCTGGAATCGGAAGAGGCTGTAATTCTCCAGCCGGTCGTTGATGCTCTATTTTCACCTGCTGACATATGGCACACTTGGCCACATATTCTGCTATCTCCTTTTTCATGTTTGGCCACCAGTAACTCTCCTTCAAATCTCTATACATTTTCGTGCTACCTGGATGGATCGCCAATTTAGACTCATGAGCTTCTTTTAAAACTTCACCTTTTAAATCCTTGTCATCAGGTAAATATATTATTTTTCCCATCACTACGAGCCCATCATTCGACACTCGAAATAAAGAGTCTTGGCCGACTTTTACATTATTCATTTCTTTCTTTACTTCGGGATCTTCCCCTTGAGCCTTTCGTATCTTTTCTCTCATATCAGATTGTAGCACTAACGTTGCCAATAACATTCCTCCTGGAGTCACATCCAAATGCACATTTAGCCCACCAAGTTCCAAGAGTTCTTTATTACCTCGCACCAGTAAGCCACCAATAAAACTTCATTCTTCCGACTCAGAGCATCTGCCACCACATTTGCTTTCCCCGGGTGATAGTCAATAATACAATCATAATCTTTGATCAGCTCCTTCCATCTCCTTTGTCGCATATTCAATTCTTTTTGTGACAACAAGTACTTTAAACTTTTAGGATCTGTAAAAATCTGTACTTGTACTCCGTACAGATAATGCCTCCATATCCGCAAAGCAAATACTTCAGCAGCCAACTCCAGGTCGTGTACCGGGTAGTTCACCACATGAGTCTTTAACTGTCTTGCTGTGTAGTCGATCACCTTCTCATGTTGCATCAGGACACACCCCAATCCCTTCCCCGGAGCATCACTATATACCACAAAAGGGAAGGGTTAACACTGGAGCCATGGTGAGCTTCCTCTTAAATTCCTGGAAGCTTTTCTCACATTCTTCCGACCACACCTATTTCTTATTCTCCCCAGTTAGCTGGGTTAAAGGAGTTGCAATCAGGGAAAAACCTTCGACAAACCTCCGATAGTATCCTGCAAGTCCCAGGAAGCTACGCATTTCGGTGACCGAAGTCAGTCTTTCCCATTTCAAGACTGCTTTTCATGGTGAAGTCAATTCCTGAACCTCTAATATGTTTTCTCACTCTTGTGATCATATGCTTTGTTTGGTTCTTAATGCCCAAAACGAAGATCACGAGGCAAAAATTTATATGAGGTGCGCTCTTGACTTCTCCGATCCTTCTATTAGCCAAATTCAAAACCAACCTCAAGTTTCTTTCTCAAAATTTCACTCGTTTTTTTTTTTTTCTGGTTAACGAACTAGAAATTAACCTTCAAAGATCAAGCAGATTCGCATGATAAGGAGGCCTTAATCTTCTCCACAGTGCAGGCAATCAAGTTGTTGACAGTTGCAACAGATCCAAGAGATAGTTTTGTTGTAGGACCTGATTCAACCAAAATCTGGAATGCAACTGTTAGAAGAGATCCTCCAGTAGACCCATATTCATTCATGCCTACTCCATGTGCTGCGGTTCCGTCAGGAAAAATAGCAACCCTGATGGAAGTAGAGCCACATAATCTGGATCCCCGCCGTTAAGTACCACTTTCATTGCAACAATGTCAACCGGAGCATAGATTACGAAAGATGCCGTTTGATCTGTGCAACTCTCTTGTGAAATCAGCATGTTGCTTTGGCTTGAGTTTGCGCTATTAATTTGGGTCGGAGATACACAATTTCCTGTATCCCAGCCATTAATAATGTGTGCCATTTCTTGGACAACTCCACCATTTGATAGAATATCCCACTCATTACGGGTGTTCTCATCACGCAGGAAATCAAAACCCTCTTCGGTGGAACCGGAAGCCAGAAGGAGGTGGTTGCACTGAGTACAATCCCAGGAGGCCTTCTTCGACATCTTGGTGCTGGACTAGGATGAATATTGTCCAACGAAACATCAACCACAACCCAGGTCCCATCAGCATGTTGTTTACAGTACCTGACATAGTAGCTCCTACGAGTAGGAACAAGTGGAGTTGGAAGTTGAAATTCAGCTGCCATCACTTGTAAGGCTCCATAGTAGTTCCCTGCAACCCTGTGGATAGCACTTCTAAAGTCAAAGCTCTTGAGATAATGCCGGAAAACAATGTAGACCACTGATTCACATCCATGAGATATTCGACAAGGTTGATGTGGTTCATGATTACAACATCAGATTCTCTGGAAGCCTCACATTTAAAACCAACAAGTTTAGGACCGCGACCATGAGGGAATATCCTCTAATATTCATCTTCATTCAACATTGATTCTATTCCATCAAGGCTGTTCATCCCTAAAGGTTCATCCATTTGAGTCATTCTGATCAATTCCTCCATGGTTGCCACCGCAAGTTCAATTATCATGGGCTCATCAGCCTCAGTTGGTGCACTAATAGACCTCAGTTAGTCTCCTGCTTCATAGATCTCCCCTCCTATGCCTGATTGTCCCCCAAAATTCCCAACACCAAGGTCAACTGAGCGTGGAGGCATTGGAGGTGATATAATAGGATAATTCAACACAGGCTTACTGACATACCTAGCAGCAATTGCTGAAATACGGTAAATATCTTCTCTATCTAGTATTTTCAAGTATCAAATGATGTTCATCAAAGAACATCTCTCCAATGGCAGTAGGCCCTCCTCAATTAGGACAAGAGGCATTATTTAAGAGCTTCTCCGTACCGCATGTTGTCAGCCCTAAGCTTTTCATTTTCATTTCTAAGTTGTGTATTTTCATGGCGCTCATGTTGGGTCTTCATTTGGGTACGCTTATTTTGGAACCAAAACTTGATTTGCAAAGGCTCTAACCCTAATTCTCGGCTCAACCCTTTCTTTTGCTTGTCATCTGGGTGTGGACACTATGAAGAAAGCTTCCATTTCTTGGATCTGATGCTGAGTATGGCGATGATAACGCTTCTTTTTGGGGCGGGGGTCTTGTTCATCACCAGAATTGCCTTCTTGATTCTTGTTGCCTGATTTTGTGTTGGTGCTATCAAATTCTTCATCTCTGATTCGAGTCATGTCGCCTTCATATGTGTTGTGCGCCATGTCTAGATGGTGAAACTGACCTTCCATCATGTTTCCCTGACCAAGAGCAAGTCCGGAAGATGATCCAGACCCACCAATATTTCCATTAACCCCAACCATTAATGGTATGTTTCTTGTCGAAATCATTACTTCGGCTGGCATATTTCACAAGCCACGAACCCTAAGAAAAATCTATATAAGAATATATTTATCTATATGACTGTGCCTTATAGGTAGTAGCTTAACTCACTCTCCTTTTAATTCTACTGTTATATATGGTCTTGGATCATAGAAAGTCATGTGTTTCTCACAGATTTTCCAGTAGAGTATAGAAAAACAGGCAGTCTGACAATGGTTTCTCTTTTTCTACGCCGGCTATCTGGTTCTTACGTACACCCGAAAGAGATAGAATATATAAAGTAGGTCGAGCTAATGAATTTTAACAGGTAAGAATCTGACTATCCCCCCAAAATCCAAATATAAAATCTACATAACGCCCAACAAAGATCACGGAGAATCCAGCTTTGCCTTCCTAGTTTCCTTTCTTTTTAGCTCTACCCTGTGGACAGAAAGCAGAATTCGGGCCTGCTCTGCTGCAACTGGAGGTACTCCCTCTGTCTGTTTAGGCCTCCCGCCTTCCCCTGTTACCCCAGCTCCCCCCTGCAAGATTTCGGATAATATCATCGGAGCATAAGATGCCGTATCATCCAAGGGATCTTCGTCTTGCCAACCTTGGGCACCTTGGTTCCCGCCCCTCCTTTCGAAGGAGGGTGGTTCCATTCGTGTCCCTTGTTGGTTGCGTACCATCCTGAAATTCACCATAGCAATGTAATCATCATTGATCCTCAGGATCAAGACCAGGTGCTCTGATACCAACTGTAACAACCCGTAAATTTTTTTTTTTTTTTGTTAGTGTCGTTACTCAACGATCCATATCCATTCATTTCGGTAAATACCATCCATACAATAAACATTCCATTAAAGAAAATAAATTTCTCATAAGAGTACAATACTACAGTTTTCACAACTAAAGATTTAGATTAGAAATATACATACATGAATATGAGTTTACGTTCTTAACCTACCAGTGGTATTTACAAACGTTCACAAAAGGGTCTGATAACAAATTAAGCATTCAGTACATTGCTTCAACCCAACACATCTTAAATTAGAATGCAATCTACATGGTTCTTTGCAAAAGTAGGTTCCTTTGTATTAGGTTCCCTAGCCCTCTCGTGGCTGTGACGTCCCTGCAGCAGTACAAACATATAATGAACTGCAATTACTTAATGATAGTATTAAAATAATTTTGACCAAATGATCTATCGATTAAAAGATACACTGGCAAGTTGAAATTTCTGCATATACATAAAGCAATTCGATTGTAGAAATATAGGAACTCATTTCTCTTTTTCGAGCAACAATATCATTACTCCGAATATTCATATAAGGCATTCATATCTAAGGTCTACTATTCTTTCCCCCTCATGGTCCTTCTTTCTGGACGTCGTTAGACGGAACTAACATTCTTTTGTTCTGACCATCCTTTCGGATGTCATTAGCCGAAGCTAATCAATCGTTTATCCCGGCCATCCTTTCGGATGTCATTTGCTGAAGCTAATCAATCATTTATCCCGGCCATCCTTCCGGATGCCATTAGCCGAAGCTAATCAATCGTTTGTCCCGACCATCCTTCCGGATGCCATTAGCCGAAGCTAATCAATCGTTTGTCCCGGCCATCCTTCCGGATGCCATTAGCCGAAGCTAATCAATCGTTTGTCCATATTTAAGCATTCAACAATCTAATATATATATATCCCATTGTATTCGTATAATATTCAATTTAAAATACCTATTACATGTCATATAAAAAGGAGAGGTGTAAATCACCTACCTGCTCCACCTGTGGGCTGTTCCTGTCTTGATAATGGTCCAATCCCGGTCGCACCGCCTGTGACATTAAGGGTTATAAATCAGCACATTTTGTATATTCGAATCACATTCGTCACCACACTCATTACAAGAGTTCATGCGTTCACACTCAAGTGTTCCACATTTTACAACATCATACCCTGAAATTATTATTAGCATTTTAGTCATTTCTATATAGTAGACTTATTGTAGGAATCGGCAGCAAACGCACACCAATTCCAGAAGAAAACTCACATCGATTTCAGCAGAAAACACACATCAATTCTAACCAAAAACTCACATCAATTGCAGCAGAAAACACACATCAATTCCAGCCGAAAACTCACAACTGAAATCATTTATTTCGGCATACAAAATCCTTCAATAATTTCAGCCGAAACACTCATGCAATTCTTAGTAAAATACACATCAATTTGGCAACAAACGCACACCACACATGTTGTAACAACCCCACCGAAACAATTCAATATGCCTTTACATTTGTTATTCTTTTATAACTTTTGACATTAAAAATATCATTATAAACACCCATTTTGAAACATAACTTGTTTCTTTTCCTTTAATGCATCTCACTACATCGTTTTGCGACCTCCCACCTCTTTTCCCCTTTTTTTTTTCAAAACTGTCAGCAGAGGTCGGATTTCGACCTCTGCCCAGATGTTTCCCCATAACTGGAGTTGTAGAACTCCGTTTTGTACAAAATTTATCTTGTTAGAAAGCTAACATATAGGGCTACAACTCTTATGAAGGGAATAAAACCCATTTCTGTCCCCAAAATTTACGAAATACATCTCAAATGTGACAGACCTGCTGATTCTGCAGAATCCATCCTGCACAGTCACGTTTGGTGGCCCTTAACTAGAGTTATAAAATTCCAAATTAAGTGAAACAAATTTCCTTGGATAGTAGACATCCAGAACTACAACTCCTATGAAGGAACCCGACCCTAAATCCTTTGTTTTACCACTCAAATTCTCTCTCAAAGTCACAGCATGAATCTGTCAAGTTGTTAATTTCCGCAACACATGCATTTGGCCGAAAATTGGCCTTGGGAAACAAGACTTCCCTCATTCTTTTCATGCTCAACCATTCATTACACAACATTCATATCCTATTTCATGCCACATTCATCAATTATACACAATTTCACATTTCCCCCAAATTCACATAAGAACCCTAAGTTCAAAAATCTAGGATTTAAGGGAAACTAAGGTAAAACTCCATGAAATTACTTCCCAACTTAATCAAATAAGCTTAAGAACACATCTAAATCATACATGAAATCTAACTTCTCATGCTTACCTATTGTTTTTCTTCCAATTTCTCTTCTCTTCCAAGGTTAGCTGAATTTCCCTTCTCAAATCCTCCTTCCTTCACTTGCCT
>VDCV01000027.1:102500-137500 GCA_009078335.1 Salix brachista
TTTACTGTTAGCGGCTGTGTTTTAACTTCACTCTTACATGTCTCTACAGAGTTACAGTCAAGATCTTTTCTTGTTTCTCTACTTCCTTCTCATCATAGTTTCAGCAGTAACTTCTTTCACTATACATCGTGATAAGTCACCGTTCTTTGGGAAACCTATACTATATTTGAACAGGCATCAAACATAGGAGTGGAAAGGCTGGATGCAGGTTTGTGACTCTTTCAAACACCATGAATATAATCTTTCAAATTGTTCAATGTTAACTGAGTTTCCTTAATGCACAGAATCCTCATCTAAGTGTACATTCTCATCTAAGTGTTGTTTCCTGCTAAACCAAAACAGTAATAGCCAAACCAACAACAAACCAACTTAAAATTTCTTATAATGCTTTCTCACAACATAAATCACCCTCAAACTAAGGGTCAAGTTCCCGCAAGGAAAAAACCTTTTCCCTAAAAAAAAACCTACTATTGAAAAGCAGGCGACCCCATGTTCATATATAAATATTTTTCTTAAATCAATGAAGCTGAATATGGCAACAAATTGTTTATTAAAAACCAGTCAAGGCCCACAATGCAAAATCTCAACCTAAACATATTCCTAATAAAAATTCCCACGACCATAATAAAAATCAGCAAACTCACTATTAAAATTTTCCATTATGAGCACTACAAATTCCAAGCTTTTTCAAGATTCCCGTAAAAAGCCAACTAACCTCAAAAGTAGGGTGAACAACACAAAGGATGCAAGGAAGTCTTTGCAGCAATTGGTGACAATCAGCAGACCAAAACTTCAACAAAGAACAGCAAAAGAATTAGAATCAATGACGTAAGAAATCCAAAGCAGAGCTGAAAAGAAAAGATGGAAGAAAAAGAAGGTACCAGAGCAAACGAAAGGGAACAGAAATATGCACATAAAAGGAGAGAAAACAAAAAAAAGGCAAATATAACGTAACTTAACAAAGGAAGAAAGGCGGCGCAGTCCACTCAACCAAGGATCAAAAGAGAAGAAGACAAAATAAAAGCATGTCATCCTGCAAAATGCACAGACAAATTCATTAATGTGAAGTGACATGACGCAAAAGGATTAATTGAAGTAACGAAACCAGATTGCAACAGTAACAAAGAACGAACAAAGCAAAGCAAAGCAAAACAGAAATCAAGTTATCAGACGGAATGCAAAACAAAACAATAATCAATTCATTTAATTAGGCTCTAAACAGATTCCATAGCTTTCCAGTAGCAACTGCATCTGAAAATGCCAGTTTAGGTAATTTGTGTCGTCAAGCTTGACATTCACGGAGGTTGAAACTGTAGAAATTAGGGCTGTAATTGGGAATTGAAGAATTTGGAGTTGTGCTGCTGTGACCATTTTCTTTGGTTGAGTAATTCACAGAACCTTTGTATGGGGTATTCAGCAGCTCAGAGTTCAGATATTTATACGAAAATCCACAAAAAATTCTGGAAAATGAATTTTGTGTAAAATCAGAGAAGAAGGAAAAATTAATTTGGAAGCAAAAAGGTTTGGATCGCTTTCTTTGCGTGAGCAATTACTGCTCTGATACCATGTGAAGATTAATGAATGAATGTAATTGTTTCACAGAGAATAGAAGAGAAGGATTGAGCTGTGAAGAAGACAGAGTATTTTGGAGGGAAAAGATGAATTTCAAAATATTCACAATTACTGTTTTTTCAACTTATACACGCAGATTACATGTTGTTATATTTATACCCCAAGAGTCCTTCTTGTGTATGCATACTCACACGTATGCATACCATACATCATACGCTAACATCCCGGAGGAAGAAGGTATGGTTTAGAATCAAACACGTTGAGATGGAATCAAACACGTTGAGATGGGCATCCACAACAAGCAAGAGCTATAAATATCCTTGCTCCCTTTCCTCTGTATGTTATCTTTGATTACTATTGCATTGCTAGTAATTTGCAAGAAAGCGTATCCTTTCTCTGAAACAATATTGCATTGTCTCCACTAACCTTCAGTCCACAACCCCTATTCCCACTTTTGATGCGTCACTGTGCAGCTCAAAAGCTTGGGAAAAATCGGGTAAGATTAGTATAGGAGTAGTAGTGAGGCGTGCCTTGATGAGTTGAAATGCTTCCTATGCATTTGTAGGCCAATGAAATGATTTAGCTTTCATACAGTCGGTAATTGGTGCCATAATGCTACTGAAATGAGGTATGAATCGGCGATAGAATGCTGCCAGGCCATGGAAGCTTCTTACTTCAGTTATGCTTGATGGCCGTGGCCACTTTTTGACAGCCTCAATTTTGGACTCATCCACTTGAAGCCCCTCCCCTGAAATTTTATAACCCAAAAACAACACCTCTGACGCCATAAATACACATTTGTTCACTGCAGCAAATAACTTCTCTTGTTGGAGCACTGTCAACACCTCGCGAATGTGCTGCACATGTATGTCTTTTGTTGCACTATAGATGAGAATATCGTTGAAGTAGACGACCACAAATTTCCCAATAAATGGGCGTAAAGCTTGGTTCATCACACGCATAAAGGTACTGGGTGCGTTGGACAAACCGAATGGCATAACCATCCATTCATAGAGGCCTTCTCGTGTTTTGAACGCCGTTTTCCATTCATCTCCCGGTCGAATTCTTATTTGATGATAACCACTCTTTAAGTCAAGTTTTGTGAACACTGACGCTACTGAGTTGGTCTAAGAGATCATCTAGGCGAGGAATTGGGAATCTGTACCTTATTGTAATTTTATTGATAGCGCAACTATCTACGCACATCCTCCATGACCCGTCTTTTTTTGGAATTAAAAGAGCAGGTACTGCGCATGGGCTAAGACTCTCACGGATATGACCCTTGGCGAGTAAATCTTCCACTTGTCTTCGCAACTCATGTTCGCTGGGGCTCATACGATAGTGTGGCCTGTTAGGCAGCATTGCTCCTGGCTCAAGATCAATGTGATGTTGAATGTCTCTCAATGGTGGTAGTCCTTCAGGCAAATCTGCAGGAAATAAATCTGCAAATTCTTCAGGAAATTGCAGCTGCAGGGACCTCAACTTTGGCCTCCACTTCTTTGTTAAACAATAAATACACCGTATGGGCGTCTTCCATCTCCACTTCCAGTTCAGCAAAAGAAAGGAGATTGGAACCTTCGGCCACTGTAGGCTTGTCACGCGGCTTGCTTGGTAATAACACAATATTTACCTTGTCGTAAAGGAAGGAATAAGTGTTTTTAAATCCATCGTGTTTTACCTTGCGATCATACTACCACGGTCGTCCGAGCAACAAATGACATGCGTCCATACGGACAATGTCTCACCACACTTGGTCCTTGTAATGCTTGCCAATAGAGAATGATATTAGTGCTCGTTGTGACACCGTGACCTCTCCGCCCTTCTGAAGCCAAGCCAATTTGTAAGGTTTGGTGTTTTGGCTTGTTTTTATCTCCAATTTCTTTACTACCTCTACAGACACAAAGTTCTCACAACTCCCTCCATCAATAATGAATCGGCAAACCTTGCCCAAGATGGTACAAGTCGAATGGAAGACATTGTTTCGAAGCCAATCACTTTCGTCCGCTCGCGGTGCTAAACAAGTGCGCTGCACCACCATAGTTGTTCCATGGTCAGTAGCTGTTCCACTTGCCATTAACTGTTGGGTCTCCAACTCACCCGTCATTAAGACAGTGTTTTTTAAAGTGGCAGTCTTGGCAACTTCATCATAAATTGGTCTTACCATCAATAAAGGACCCACGTCTCCTTCCACCCAATCTTCAATAACCTCCTCATCCTCATCGAAAAGTGGTTCTCCTATGATGATTGTGTCGTCGTTATGCTCCTCATTTGTATCGGTGAAAAGAGTTCGTTTGCCTAGCCTCTTGCAATCCGATTGGCGATGACCCACTTCTCCACAATTAAAACATTTAAAACCCCCTACCACACGTGGCTGCTGGTTGGGAGTGGATAATATGTTTGGTGTGCCGTTGTTGCTTCCCAGGATGGCTGAACGATTGGAGGAGCTGCTGTTGTTGCTCCCAAGTTTCCCTGTCACACCACTACTTCCCTGCGCAAATAGCCCACATGTCCCTCTCCGTGAAATTGACTTCTCTATTTGCAAGGCCCGCTGATGTGCTTCAGAAACTGTGATTGGGTCAAAGAGATTCACGACTTCCATGATTTGTGCTCGCAGGCCACCACAATACCTGGATACTAATTGATCAGAAGTTTCTTGAATGTCATTGCAAATAATAAATTGGTAAAATTCGGTTGTGTAGTCATCAACTGTCCTCGCACCTTGGCGCAAATTTTGTAACTTTTGATACATTAACCTCTGGAAATTGTGAGGTAAAAATTCTGCGCGCAGCTTACGGACCACCTTCTCCCAGTCTGTGATCTTCGCTTTTCCCATCCGGGTTCGCGCTAACTTGAGTTGTTGCCACCAAGCGGCGGCACGTCCCCGTAGCCAAGTGGCCACTAAGGCTACCCTTGCATCTGCTGGAACGTTTTTGAATTCTAAGATTTCTTCTACAATTCCCAGCCAATCAAGGAATTCTTCTGGCGAAAGATTGCCTTGAAATTCTGGAATTTCTGTTCTCATGCCTGAACCCCAACGACGGTTGTCGTCGCGTTTTGGTGCTTGGCGACGCCGCGCCCGCGCCCTAGGCACTGGGCACTGGGGCCTGGGGCCTTGGCCCTTGGGCACGTGGGCGCGCGCGCACGTCGCGCCGACAGCCCCGCTGCCTGGCGCGCGGGGCCCTGCCAGCCCCCCGAGAGGATCAGGCCTTGGCAGCAGGGGCCAGCGCGCGTGACGCGACATCCCTGCCAGCCCCCGCGCGGGACAGCCCTTGGGCAGTAGGGGCAAGCTCGCGCGCGGCCCTGGCAGCCCCCGCGCGGGACAGGCCTGGGGCAGCAGGGGCGAGCCCCCGCGCGGGGCCCTGCCAGCCCCCCGCGCGGGCTAGGCGTGCCAGGCGTGCCAGCCCCTTGCGCAGGACAGGCCTTGGGCAGGAGGGGCGAGCTCCCACGCGAGGCCCTGCCAGCCCCCGCGCGGTACAGGCCTGGGGCAGCAGAGTGAGCTCCCGCGCGCGGCCCTGCCAGCCCCACGCGCGTGCCAAGCGTGCCATCCTGCCGCGCGGACCTGGCCTGCCAGCCCCCCGCGAGAGAGAGGCGAGGCGGGGCTGGTGCCAGCCCCATGCCCCCCGCGCAGCAGGCGAGCTGCTGTGTTTCCCGCATTTTGCCATGATAATGGAAAGCTTTCTACACGTTATCAGTCCAGTAAAATCCATCATATTTTTGTGAGGCTTCCCACAAAATTTGGGGTCATTCCGAGCTGGTTCCTATTTTTTATGAATTTCTGGATTTTTAATGGTTGGAAAATATAAATAAATACTTCCCAATTTTTAAAAATTTTGAAACAAATATTATAGTTAGATTGGATATTTCCAAACCTCTGTGCAAAATTTCAGCTTCAAATTATTTTTTTGAAGGTTTTAGAGGGGGGGTCAGCTGAGACCTAGTAGTGTCTCCCTCTGCTAGAGCTCCAATGACACTTATTGCTCTTTAGGGGGGTGCCCCTTGCCTGGTCTTGGGGGGGGGCAGGTGGCAGGTGCCCATGGGCCTGCCACGGGTGTGGGGCTGCTGTGCAGCGGAAAAAAAGTGGGGGGAGTGGATGGCCCGATATATAGCCCCGATATCAAAGACCCGATTTCCGGCCGGCGAAGACCCGTCTCCGGCCACCGTCGCCGGGACGCCCGAAAACTTGCCGGACTTGCTGGGGCACGTGGCCCGATGTGTTGCTGTTATCGATGACCCGTTTTCCGGCCAGCGGAGACCCGTTTCCGCCTACCGTCTCCGGGCCGCCTGCCAGGCTGTCGGGCGCGCTGGGGCTGCTTCTCCGAGGCGAGGGCGTGGCATTCATTTGCCGAGCTCGTGCTGAGGTGCGGAAACCCCAGCACGCCCCACATCGTGGCTGGCGTCCCGGCCGCAATGGCAGCTGCTAGAGCTCGCGAGCTGGAGGCCCGGCTGACGTGCCGGACGTGGAGCGCCATCGTCGTGGATCGCGGGCTGGGCTGTAGCCGGCGTGGGCGTGGCATTAAATTGCCGGCCTTGCGCCCCTGCGTCGGCCATCCCCGCGATCCCTGACCTCATGGCGTGACGTGCCTGCTGCCGAGTCCTGGCCTGCGGTTTCCGAGCTGAGGCACCCCTGGTGTGCATCTGTCCCGTTTTCGTCCACTGCTCCGTGATGCCCACAGGCTGTCGGGCTCGCTGGGGCTGCCTCTCCGAGGGGTGTGCCTGGCATTTATTTGCCAAGCTCGCGCCAAGGTGCTGGCAGCCCCAGCGTGCCCGTTAGCATGGGGGTCATCCCGGCAGCAGTGCCCCCTGCTTCTGCTCGCAATGCGGAGGCCTGGGTGACGTGCCAGGCACGGAGTGCCATGGTCGGGGATCGCGTGGAGGGTTGTAGCCGGCGTGGGCGTGGCATTAAATTGCCGGGCTTGCGTCCCTGCATCGGCCCTCCCCGCGATCCCTGACCTCATGGCGTGACGCGCCTGCTGCCGAGTCCTGGCCTGCGATTTCCGAGCTGAGGCCCCCCGGTGTATTGCTGCCTTCTATAATGACCTGTTTTCGGTCACTGCCTCCGTGACGCCCGCCAGGCTGGCGGGCGTGCTGGGGCTGCTTCTCCGCGGCGTGGGCCTGACATTCATTTGCCGAGCTCGCGCCAAGGTGCTGGCAGCCCCAGCACGCCCGTTAGCATGGGGGTTGTCCCGGCAGCAGTGCCCCCTGCTTCTGCTCGCAATGCGGAGGCCTGCCAGGCGCGGAGTGCCATGGTCGGGGATCACGTGGAGGGCTGTAGCCGGCGTGGGCGTGGCATTAAATTGCCGGGCTTGCGTCCCTGCGTCGGCCCTCCCCGCGATCCCTGACCTCATGGCGTGACGCGCCTGCTGCCGAGTCCTGGCCTGCGACTTCCGAGCTTAGGCAGGCGGCCCCTTAGAGATTGCCCCTGTCGTGTCCCTCTTCGGTTAGTTTCTTGTCCCTCTGAGATCCTTCGCGTCCAGCGGTGCGGGCACGATCTCGCTCGGGTGTTTCCACTTGCTCTCGCGGCCGTGGTTCGCTCGTCGGGATTGTTGTTGCGTGTACGTGGCGGCGCATGAGCGGTCATCGGGTTGTCCGTGTCGGCAGGCTCCGTGCTTGTGCACCGAACTGTCATCCTGCAGCCCCATCACTTTCAGCCCAAGGCCCTACAAGGCTTGCGGCGAGGCGGGGTTCCTATGTTGCGTACCCACCTTGGTGGAATTCGAATGTGAAGGTGTCCCTCTTTGCCTCGTGCCTCCCCGGGGGCGCGGGGCGAACCTGGCAGCGCGCCCGTGTTCCAGTTGAGCAGACTCTTGCTGAACTGGACCACGTGCTATCGCTCGTGCTCTCGGATGCAGAACGTGAAGCCGGCGTTGGGGCCTCCGCCCTTTCGACCGCCTTTTCGAGCTGCTTGTGCTCGATAAGATTGACTTCCTTGCCTGTCTCGGCCCCGCTGATGGAATTTTCGGCGACGAGGATCGGCGGGTCGTGTTGTCGCCAAGGAATGCTACCTGGGTGATCCTGCCAGTAGTTATATGCTTGTCTCAAAGATTAAGCCATGCATGTGCAAGTATGAACTAATTCAGACTGTGAAACTGCGAATGGCTCATTAAATCAGTTATAGTTTGTTTGATGGTATTTGCTACTCGGATAACCGTAGTAATTCTAGAGCTAATACGTGCACCAAACCCCGACTTCTGGAAGGGACGCTTTTATTAGATAAAAGGTCGACGCGGGCTCTGCCCGTTGCTCTGATGATTCATGATAACTCGACGGATCGCACGGCCATCGTGCCGGCGACGCATCATTCAAATTTCTGCCCAATCAACTTTCGATGGTAGGATAGAGGCCTACCATGGTGGTGACGGGTGACGGAGAATTAGGATTCGATTCCGGAGAGGGAGCCTGAGAAATGGCTACCACATCCAAGGAAGGCAGCAGGCGCGCAAATTACCCAATCCTGACACGGGGAGGGGAAAAGAGTAGTCACCCTCACTCTCTGTCTCTTGAGTTATGTTTTTTTAGCTAACTAAAAAAACTATATTTTTTTGCAAAATCCAAACCATTACAGTTGGATGAGGTCGAAGTTTATTGGTTTTAGTTGAAATGAGGAAATGTTATTAAGTGAAAGCTTAAGACACCTTTTGAGCTGATAAATGAGAATCCATTAGTAACTCATAGATGACAATCCATTAATAGGTTATTCAAGGTATAAGAAAAAACTAAACACCTATGAGGGATTTGATTTGGGTGGGAATAAAACTTGAAGCAAAGGCCGACATCAGACAATGTGAGATATACTAAAGGGATAAGGTTCTTACAACCTCTGCTTATATGTCCAATTAATTTACTTTGATATTGTCTCATGTTCAAGATAAGTATTGGTTACATAAACAATCTTAGGCTCTTTTTTTTCCTTCCAAGTTGGCAGCTTGCTAGTCCTTGGTATTTCAAATATTGTCTTCTCCTGATCGATACAATGCATATAAGAAATATAAAGCAAGAATGACGACAAAATATTGTGCGTTGTATACATTGTATCATTATTTCAAAATTTAATTCAGACCCTTATCGTTATTATAGTTTTTTTTTTTTTTACGTTGGCTGGCAGACATTACTTCAAGATAGAGCTCTTACATGCATGTGGAGAATCATATTTTCACACGTGAATCTACGTTTGATATATTTTTATTTTATTTTGATAGCAATCCAAAGTTGAACTTAGAATGCAAAGATAATAATAGGAAGGAAGGCCGCTCTCCCCTCTATAAATAAGGTCTCACTTGCTCACTACTTCAATATCTCTCATTTAATCCACTTGTTTCAAACAATGTCTCCAGCTACTACTTGCTCCCTCCTCCTACTCTTCTTTCTTACTCTCTCCCTCCACATCAACTTTTCCACCGCCGTCAATTCAATCGGTGTAAGCCGCAGGACATTGGCTGTGGCTGCTGACACCGTCCCTTCACCAAAGAAAGTTGCCACCGTCCTCCCCAGCGATATTTCTCTACCTACTGAGAAGTATTGGTACTCAAGGTTGCCCAACACTCCATTGCCAAAAGCCCTAGGTTATCTTCTACAACCTGGTCATTATCCCTCAATCAACACGGAATTCACTAATGACAATGTAAGTGCTTCAGTTCAAATATCTTATAAAATCTATAAAACATCTGCCAAGCATGAAAAAGCCATAAAGTCTTCCCTCCCCGACTCAACGATATTCTACCTGTACAACGATATCCATCCAGGTAAAAGGATGAGAATTCGTTTTGCTAATAGTGGAACCAAGGTTAGTTTCCTGCCTCGTCAAGTCGCCGAGTCTATACCATTTACAAGTGACAAAATTCCAGAGATTTTGAAGTACTTCGCACTAGAAGTCAACTCGAAGGAGGCTCGGGTTATCAGGGATGCAATAGGAGGATGTGAGGATCCAAACATGGAGGGAGAAGAAAAATTTTGTGCTACATCTCTAGAGTCATTAATTGATTTTAATGTTGAAAGGCTTGGCCAAAATGTTCGAGTCCTATCGACTGAAGCAGGAAAGAAGCAAGAGTATACTGTTTCGGCCAGAGCGATAATGATCGGAGATGATAAAGCAGCAGTGTGTCACAAGATGAGATATCCGTATGCAGTGCACTATTGCCATGTAATCGCAGACATAGAGGTTTACGAGGTACCATTAGTGGGTGCTGATGGCACAAAAGTGAAAGCTGTGACAGTTTGCCACCTCAACACATCAGCTTGGAGTCCTGACCATATGGCATTTCAAGTTCTCAAAATTAAGCCAGGACCGGCTGTTTGTCACTTTCTCGATAGTGATACTCTCATTTGGGTGCCAGCGAAGTATTGAAAAATGACTCCATGATCATAAACTGGTAAAAGCTTGGTATTGTTCAGCAATGGTCCTTAATAACTTTGCTGCCCAGACAGATGTCATATATGGTTGTTTACAATATGTATGTATGACGCAGCAGAAAATCAAAGGGGAATACGACCAACGTCAATATTCCGTAAAATCAAGGAACACGAGATTGAATCTCAATAAAACTCAGAGTTTATTTCATAAAATGATAGTTGAAGTCGGCTGTCAGGTTTACAAGGATACTTAAGGAGAAAACCCTAGCCTAATTCAATACAGAAAAGGAAAGGACATAAAACATTAAATTTGCCATAAATGGCAAATTTGAGATAAATGCAGAATATGAAAGGCCTATGAATTCTAAGAGAGTACCAATTGACCAAAGTCAATTCGGACTCTTAATTCAAAAGTTATTGCGAAAATGAAACTTTCCTAAAATAGCAAATTTGACGATTTCGGGGCCGAAACGAAGGAATTTGGCCAAAATTGGGTCGCGTCAGAAGACAAAACGCATTGACTGGGTGAGTTTCGCGTCATTCCGACTTCGACGACCCGGTTGCCGAAATTCAGTTGCCTTTGAATTTCGGGTGATCCCTCTCTCAGCATGTATGATTCCGCAACTTGTTCTACATCAATGTACTTCCGGTCCCTTCCCCGTTGTCGTAGCTGTTTGTGTTTTTCATATTCATGTAGCCCTTCCACCTTGTTCTCGTGGAAGTCCAAGATGTTAATTAGCGATTTGCTTGATAAGAAGGTGATCCTGAAAAACCCGCCTTATGATCAGGTTAATTTGGAATTATCTATTCAATGTTTGTAATCCTGGACTCTACGTCTGTTACTCAATAAATTCAAGTGAAGTTCCCTTATGAAGCTACTGGACATGCATGCATCTGAAATGTTTCTGTTATTAATAAAGTGTTTTTCAACATTTGATTTTGACAAGCTCTAATGATTTTACCTTTTTGATTTTCTAAAATATACTTTCATTTGATAATTCTTTCTTCATGCCTTTTACGGATTTGAAAGACGAATCTCGGGTTAAAAATTTGAGATTGATGTAACTGGTGTTGAAGAACAATTTTGGCAAGTTGTGTTTTTTCTATATTATTATCCTCGTTTTTAGTTGAGGTTTAAAGGAGAAGGGAAGATTTGAAATATATTGTGACGGCTGTGTTCAATACACAACACTCCCTTACGTGTTATGTATATAAGTGTAGGGTTGTACATGATACCTACCATGTGGTATACTAGAAATGATCATAAGCCTATACAAGGTAAATACAAAGTATAAATACATAATAACATTCGATAATACCTTTTTTCTATATTACTACAATCGCCTTTGTTTTGCTTTTGATAATTGCCGAAACGGCCGAAATGTTTCGTACTACTTTAAAAATTAAGATAAAACAACTTTATTTTTACCTCAGTTTAAATTCCGGCCTATTCTGGATTTTTTGTCCAAATATTGGCCGAAACGTTCTAGTTTCGTTCCGCTCGTTCTGTTTCGGTTAAATAGTGTTTTTTTTAAATAATAAATAATTTTACAATATCAATCATATATATTAATCCGACCGTTTTCTTGAGATGAAATATCATGAGTCTATTGACATATTTATATATTATATTAAAATTTCAGAGCAATCAAAGAATGTAATGACCTTGCAAAATTGATGATGACAGCAGGCGCGTCACGCCATGAGGTCAGGGATCGCGGGGAGGGCCAACGCAGGGACGCAAGCCCGGCAATTTAATGCCACGCCCACGCCGGCTACAGCCCTCCACGTGATCCCCGACCATGGCACTCCGCGCCTGGCACGTCAGCCAGGCCTCCGCATTGCGAGCAGAAGCAGGGGGCACTACTGCCGGGACGACCCCCATGCTAACGGGCACGCTGGGGCTGCCAGCACCTTGGCGCGAGCTTGGCAAATGAATGCCAGGCACACCCCTCGGAGAGGCAGCCCTAGCGAGCCCGACAGCCTGTGGGCATCACGGAGCAGTGGACGAAAACGGGACAGATGCACACCAGGGGTGCCTCAGCTCGGAAACCGTAGGCCAGGACTCGGCAGCGGGCCCGTCATGCCATGAGGTCAGGGATCGCGGGGAGGGCCGACGCAGGGGCGCAAGCCCGGCAATTTAATGCCACGCCCACGCCGGCTACAGCCCAGCCCGCGATCCACGACGATGGCGCTCCACGTCCAGCACGTCAGCCGGGCCTCCAGCTCGCGAGCTCCAGCAACTGCCACCGGGACACCAGCCACACGATGTGGGGCGCGCTGGGGCTGCCGCACCTCAGCACGAGCTCGGCAAATGAATGTCATGCCCTCGCCTCGGAGAAGCAGCCCCAGCGCGCCCGACAACCTAGCAGGCGGCCCGGGACGGTGGCCGGAAACGGGTCGTCGCCGGCCAGAAACGGGTCTCCGCTGGCCGGAAAACAGGTCATCGATAACAGCAACACATCGGGCCACGTGCCCCAGCTATGCCCGAAAAGTTGTCGGGCGTCCCGGCGACGGTGGCCGGAGTCGGGTCTTCGCCGGCCGGAAATCGGTTCGCCGGCTGGACACGGGTCTCCGCTGACCGGAAAACGGGTCATCGATAATAGCAACACATCGGGCCACGTGCCCCGGCATGCCCCGCAACTTTTCGGGCGTCCCGGCGACGGTGGCCGGAGTCGGGTCTCCGCTGGCCGGAAAACAGGTCATCGATAATAGCAACACATCAGGCCACGTGCCCCAGCTACGCCCAAAAAGTTGTCAGGCGTCCCGGCGACGGTGGCCGGAGTCGGGTCTTCGCCGGCCAGAAATCGGTTCGCCGGCTGGACACGGGTCTCCGCTGGCCGGAAAACGGGTCATCGATAATAGCAACACATCGGGCCACGTGCCCCGGCATGCCCCGCAACTTTTCGGGCGCCCCGGCGATGGTGGCCGGAGTCGGGTCTTCTCCGGCCGGAAATCGGGTCTTCGCCGGCCGGAAATCGGGTCTTTGATACCGGGGCTATATATCGGGTCATCCACTCTCCCCACTTTTTTTCCGCTGCACAGCAGCCCCACACCCGTGGCAGGCCCATGGGCACCTGCAACCTGGCCCCCCCCAAGACCAGGCAGGGGGCACCCCCCTAAAGAGCAATAAGTGTCATTAGAGCTCTAGTAGAGGGAGACACTACTAGGTCCCAGCTGCCCCCCCCCCCCTCTAAAACCTTCAAAAAAAATAATTTGAAGCGGAAATTTTGCACAGAGGTTTGGAAATATCCAATCTAACTGTAATATTTGTTTCAGAATTTCTAAAAATCGGAAAGTATTTATTTATATTTTCCAACCATTAAAAATCCAGAAATTCATAAAAAATAGGAACCAGCTCGGAATGACCCCAAATTTTGTGGGAAGCCTCACAAAAATATGATGGATTTTACTGGACTGATAACGTGTAGAAAGCTTTCCATTATCATGGCAAAATGCGGGAAACACAGCAGCTCGCCTGTTGCGCGGGGGGCATCGGGCTGGCACCAGTCCCGCGCGGGGGGCTGGCAGGGCCTCGCGCGGGAGCTCGCCCCTGCTGCCCCGGGCCTGGCCCGCGCGGGGGGCTGGCATGCCTGTCCGCGCGGGGGCTGCCAGGGCCGCGCGCGAGCTGGGCCCTACTGCCCAAGGGCTGTCCCGCGCGGGGGCTGGCAGGGATGTCGCGTCGCGCGCGCTGGCCTCTGCGGCCACAGGCCTGATCCTCGCGGGGGACTGGCAGGGCCCCGCGAGCCAGGCAGCGGGGCTGTCGGCGCGACGCACGCGCGCGCCCAAGGGCCCCAAGCCCTCAGGCCCTAGTGCCTAGGGCGCGGGCGCGGCGCGCGCGCGCGTGTTTCGTCTTTGTGGCGCTGAGGGGGCAGCGCCCGGACACTGAGAGGGCAGCGCCCGGGCGCTGAGCGGTGGCGGAGGAGAGTGCTCCCTTGGAGAGCAAAATTTGGTTTCTCAGCTCTTGCAGGGGGGGCGTTACTAGGTCCCAGCTGGCCCCCCCTCTAAAACCTTCAAAAACAATTATTTGAAGCTGAAATTTGGCACAGAGGTTTGGAAAAATCCAATGTAACTGTAATATTTTTTTCCGAATTTTTAAAAATCGGGAATTATTTATTTGTATTTTCCTCCCATTAAAAATGCAGAAATTTGTATAAAATAGGAACCGGCTCGGAATGACCCCAAATTTTGTGGGGAGGCGCACAAAAATATGATGGATTTTACTGGTCTGATAGGGTGTGGAAAACTTCCCGTTATCATGGTGACATGCGGGAACCACAGCAGCTCGCCTGCCGCGCGGGGGGCGTCGGGCTGGCACTGCGGGCTGTCCCCTGGGCTGCCAAATTCACTGGCACTGCCTTGGCTACCGAATTTTTCTGGCATGGCTCCACGGGCTGATGAATTCTGTTGCTCCGCCTCCCGGCTGCCGAATTCTCTATCACTGCCCCCCGGCTGCCGAATCCACTGCCGCGTCAGCTGGCACTGCCTTCGCTGCCGCTTTTTGCGGCACCTTTGCACGCTTAAAAAAGTCATGGAAAACTAACTTCCGGGCAACTTTGCACGCTTAGCTTTCATGTGTGTAGGGTGGTTGCGGAGAAATTCCCGTGTTGAGGAAGTCCCCGGAACCCTCCCCCAGCCTCGCGAGCGCCCCCTCGCGGGCTAACGCGTGGCTCGGCCGGCTGCCGATTCGGACACCCGAGGAAATGGGCTGCCGAAATTTACTCGGACTGTCATGCCTGCCAAATTCACTGCCGCTGCCTCGCGGGCTGCCTACCAAATTCACTGCCTCGCGGGCTGCCGAACCGTGCTGCGGACTGACCATGCCTATCGGTCTGCCACTGCCTACTGTCCTTGACGCAGCACTTCTTGTCAGCAAAGATATGGATATGGCTTGTTCAACGCTGTTACAGCAGGCCTCTAGCCCCGCCGTCCAGAGTTAAGTTCATAGGGCAGAGAGTTGAGCGCTGCGCGCGCGGGCTTGATGGCCGCGCGACCCGCAGAGCTGTCGCTGCCGGCCATCCAAAGCAGCGGGGCACTCTATCCCCCATGAACTTGGTGCCTTGAGAAGCAGTCCCAGCCCTGCCCCCCACGATCTGGACACCCATTTCCCCCGCGAAGCCATGTTCGTAACAGCCCCCCACCACTTTGCTTGTCTGAATGCCAGCCCTCTCCTGGCATAATAGTTTTGCTTTGCCACCTCTGAAAGTCCATCATCCAAGCCACGTGTTCGTGCTATGTTAGAACCCATGACTTTCTTGAACCAATACACGGTGCCGAATTCTGTCACTGCCTTCGCTGCCGAATCCAGCTGGCACTGCCTTCGCTGCCATCACAGGGAAATCGCAGCCATGATCAAAACTCGCAGTAAGTAAACCGTGCAAGCATCAACGTGTGCGCCATGCACATCCCTCTCCCGAGATAGCTGTGTTTTGCCACCTTGAAAAGTGCATTGTCCAAGCCCCGCGCCCATGCCATGACCTGCATGAACCAAAAACGCGCTGCCGAATTCACTGGCATTGCCTTCGCTGCCAGGATAATGTTAAGAATGGGGCTCCAGATATGGGTAAAACACTTTCAAAAGCAACCGCAACCACACTCCCAAACACCCTCAATGAATGGAACCCAATAGTATGATATGATCTTCAATTCTGATCCCTGTTAGATCCAGAGGAGGTTAAAGTTTTCGGCTTCTCAAAGTGTTATATTGACAACCTCAAGGTTTGGTCTAGTTGTTAAATGCTCTTTGTTCTTGGGATCAAAAAAATTCTTAATTGTGCTTGGAAAAATACGTCTGTACGGATATTTAATTTTACCTTAATGCAAATTCCTTCGTTTGTCTTCTATATTCAAGAAATTCACTGTTGCTAAGCTATATTCATCTTCTATATGATTCAAGTTTGTCGTGATGATCGGTTACAAAATAAAATTATTTTTACATTTCTATCATTCTATTCGAAACTTAACACTTAATTAATTCTTAATTATTTGTGTTGTTTAATTTGAAAATGAATGAGAACCAAAACAAAAGGCATGTTATTGATTTTCACGAAGGTTTAAATGATCTGTCATCTGATGATGATTGGATTCTTAATTATTTGTGATGTGTAATTTGAAAATGAATGAGAATCAAGACAAAAAGCATGTTATTGATTTTCAGAAGGTTTAGATGATCTGTCATCCGATGATGATTGGATTCTTAATTATTTGTGATGTGTAATTTGAAAATGAATGAGAACCAAGACAAAGGCAAGTTATTGATTTTGACGAAGGTTTAGATGATCTGTCATCTAATGATGATTGAATTCTTAATTATTTGTGATGTGTAATTTGAAAATGAATGAGAACCAAGGGCAAAAGACAAGTTATTGTTTTTGTTTTGTATTGTATTTTTTAAATTATTTTAAATCATGAATGAACCTTAACTAATGAGATTTTATGTTCATAATTGTGTTGTGTTGTATTCTGAAATATTTTACTTATGATTTTATGATTTTTCTACCGAAACAATTTTAACAGCGATTTTACCATTTTTGTACGGAAATATTTTACTTATGATTTTACGATATTACGATCCGATTTTACAATCTGAGTTCAAATAATAATTTAGTGTCGTGTCAAAAAAGTGAGTTTTACAACCTTGATCAACACATTAAAATGATCTAAAAACACCGAAAAAATAATTTAAAATATTTTTTTATTTTTTAGAAAATTCTTTTGAAACGTATTGTCAAACACTTAGTACCCGTTTGGCACGGGGATTTCCTGATAGAAGTTACAACATTCACTGCATTATTTCTCATTTTGCAATTGCCATTGAGAAATGAAATATTGAACCATGTCATCCTCATAAATGCAGTATGGTTTGGTGCATATTAACTGTATTGAAACATCTTTCTTTGTCCCTAAAATTTGTTGTATTATTTAATTGAATGTTCTCCCTAAGATTTTTACAAAAAAGCAAAATGTTACGTTTCAACACAGTATTCTTATTTTTTTGTTTTTAATTATTTTTATAATATTTTTATATTATTTTGATGTGGTGATATTAAAAATATTTTTTTTAAAAAAATAAAATATTATTTTTATTATTTCAATTGATTTTATTTAATTTTTTCTCTTCCGTAACATGAGACCTGAAACTCTAGCCATGTAACACACAACATAAATGATTGAACGCAACATGATTGCATAGCGCCAGAGGACAACATAGTAGTTGAGGGTGGTCCCGTTTCACGTGGGAATCACATGGATCGTACGGTTAAAGAACAACTTTGAATTAAATGTGCCATTTGGAGAAAGTCAATGTGGAGTTATTTTTATTGACTTAAATTATAATAAACGTGCCTTAATTAGCTGGCGTGCACTCTCTGTCTAGAGTCATTTTTAATTCTCATAGATAGCATAGGGTTGAAGGTGGAATTATGTAGAAGATGATCTTGAAAAGTCTCATTTACAGAAAGATAAAATGAATACATTACATCGTTAATTTAGTCATTTTTAATCTCTTAAATTGTTTTCTTAATTAGCTGGCGAGGAATCTATCTGAATCAAGGTTATCAATACTGTTTTGGTTGCCGTTTTATTTTTTCTACTGGTATAAAACATTTCGGTTTTAGAACGTTTCAATATATTGTTTAAGGGTTGTATTATTCATATATAATTGATTAATTATATATATGAAAAAACTTAAAAATCAAAAAAATTAAATATAATTTTATTTTTTATAAAATCAAAGTTGATAATAATTTTATTTTTTTCTAATATATATATTTTTTAATTTTTATTTTTGCATTTTCAATACATCTCATAAAAAATATTATATATATATATTCATTGGTCACATCACTAACACTGTGATGTGACCAACAGCACATCTCCCGCACACAGTATTCTCTTCATCGGATCAGGACCCAGCAAGGAAGGAAATGAAAGAAGCATTCTTCAATTATTTGAGCCTTCTGTCTGGTCTAAACACTGACCCGTTAAGCTTGTTTTTCCACTACTTTGCCATGCTTGCCTAAAAACAATACTATTTGGCCGAAACGGCATAGGTGAAATGATACTAGGGTGTTTTCGGCCGATATTTGGATGAAAAATACAGAATGGACCAAAACTTTAACCGAGATGAAAACGACACCGTTTTATCTTGTTTTTTAAACTAGTATGAAACGTTTACGGGTGAAACGAAACGAAACTGACAACTTTGATTTGAATTCCTCCAACTCACTTGTTAAAAACAACACCAATTTGAAACGTTTACGGGTGAAACAAAACGAAACTGACAACTCTGATTTGAACTCCTCCAACTCACTTGTCAAAAACAACACCAATTTGACTTGTGAATTTGTACTAATAACTTTGATTTCCCCAAAACTTTTGATCTTTTGAAAGAACACAAACACACAGTTTTTTTAGCTAATGAGATCACACCAAGTTTCCCAAAGTTTATAAAAAGAAAACTACACTAAAAACTTTATGGCTAAAATTTGATCTTTATTGATTTATTTATACAGTAAATTATGTATAATATGTTTTTACAATATAGGAGTTTATAGGCATAGGTTAATCATCTTTATCCATTTTGGTTAAAGATCAAAGCTTCTCCAGAAAAAAGGCTTTCTTCACTTAACATATATTTTTTTTTAATTTAAAAACAAAAGGATAATATTAATAGCTTTATTACATAAGTTTAAAGATATATTAAGTGATAAATGAGAGAGAGTTGTTGAAAATAATTAAATATTAAAGCATGAAGTTAATTTTTATAGTTGGAATATAATATAGATGCATGTACAAGTTTCTTACATCTATTGACATTATTATCTATAAAAACAACCAAGTCAAAATCATAATTTGGTTTTTAAAAAATAAACTGAACTTGGTAAAAACCGATCAGTTTTGGTTTAGTTCGGTTTTTATGTTAAAAAATAGATAGAAAACCTAAATTGTTTCTTAGGTTTTTGGGGGCTTTTGGATTTGCTTTCTGATGGGCTTACAATTAAGATTAATAATGACTAATTTTATCATAAGATTCCAAAGTATTTTTATTTTTTTTGCACTAAATATTAATTTCTATTAAATTGTTAGTGTTAATATTGTGTTTATTAAGTTTTTTTTTGCCTTTTCAATACTATTCTTTTGTTTTGTTTAATTGAGCATGAGTCACAAGAATTTAAATTACACATGTGAACAAGTTAAAATTCAAATTACAAAATATTGTCTTCAAAGGGTTTAAGAAAACAACAAGCAACATTGTCATAAAAAACTTTCATAAATACACCAGGTTTTGATCTAATAATCATCCGTTGTTGATGCAATTTTCCATCAAATTCTACAAAAAAATAATAATAGAAATGTTAGATTAATAAATCATAAAATAAAAGGTGCAAGTATATAAGAAAAATAAATTGATTCAAGGTTTTCATAGGTTTCATAATCATTCATCAAGGTTGTAATGTTGGGTGGGATTGACCCATGATGCAACAAGTTTTGACAACAAATAAGTGCTTGAACTGTTGTTGTAGATAAAGAACTTCAAAATTGGTCAAGTATAGATCGTCTGTGCTAAAAACTAATTCAGGAGCCACTATGGATATAGAAATAACTAAAACATGTGCAACCTTCGAAAGTATTTTATATTTTAAAGCATTACTCTTCCACCAACCTAAAATATCTAATTTATCACCATTAGGATCCTCATAATCAATCAAATTCCTCTCAACCTCATTTCTATTTTCCACACTATCTTCCTATTGTAAATATTTTTCGAATCGAGCCAAAGTATTAACATTTATCTCCATGTCATTGTCATCAATAACAGTAACATTGTGTTTATGTCGATTATCATCCTCCATTTCATCAGCTTTTAAATAAAACTCATACATGTTTACCGATGATCTTCCACCTTTTTTTGTTAGAGATTATACTTTGTCATAATCATAAAACTCACCAAAACAAAATTTCATAAATTTCAAATTAAAACGTGGATCTAAGATATAAGTCACATACAACAAAAAAATTTCATTTACATCACAACCCCAATACTTCTCAAACTTTAACATAATTTTCATCGTCATTCCACTTTAAATATTATCTCTATTTTTACACAATTGCAACAAATTTGTATGCATGTAAATCAATTCATTGAAGAAAGAATTTGGTTTCACATTTAATGAGCCAAAAAATCTTAATGTAACCATGTAAAAGATCTTTAAGAACTTGACCAAAGTTCTACCATTTTTCCAATCCTCCAAACTAGTTGGCCCTATGTTTTTTTTATTCCGTTTTTAAATCAACCTCTAAAAAGTAACTCATATAACTAGGTTCACTCTCACCTAACCTCACAAACACTTTTTCAAACTTTTCAGGAACTTCTATATAAGATAAGTTGAATTCCATCGAGTTACAATATCCAAACACAATGATTTCTTACACTTTACATGTAATTTTTCTATACAACTTTTTAAATGCAAGTTGCTTCGTAGGTGAAGATCTCACAAATCTTATTGCATTTCGAATCTTAACAACTGAAATATTAATCTCTTTCAAGGTACTGAAGATGCAAACTTGTAGATAGTATGAGTTTCTAGCAGCTCAAGGTTATCTCTGTTTTATTATCTACTTGAATTAAGTAGTAGTGAAAATGTTTTGATTTTAGTTGTCTTTGTGATTGTGCTCAGAAAATGGAAAGAAATTGTAGATGATTGGGTCAGGATGAATCCACAAGGAGAGCATGCATCCTCTGGTTTAATGGGTAACGTTCATCATCATCATCATCATCATCCAGTAGTTCATTCTCAATTTTGCTTTTCTGGGAAAATTGATATTAAAGTGAAATAGAGAATAACATTGAAGGGGTTAATGAGTTACTAATGGAAGTTAACAAGCATGTTTCTGCAGCTTATGGGGATTCACCTCAGCAGAAGATTCCCCAGAATTTTCATCACCAGGTGAAAGACAATCTTTCCTTGCCATTGAAAAGTTTAAAAAATTCTCTCTTTTGTTTGCTTTCTAAGATTCTGTTCTTTCTGTCAGGTTCCTGATTTTGCTTACTCTCCCAACCCTCACAGTGAGTGAAGAATCAGATTCAAAGCTGGATTTGGTCCATCTTTCATTCTCTTTTTTGAATTTGATTAACTTGTTTCTTTCCCTTATTTTGCTAATGTCTTACTCAGATGGGAGTTCTGGATCAGATAGGAATAATTCCGAACCCGAAAGAAAACCAAAACCAGCTCCTCTTCGAAACCAAGCTCCGATCAAACCTACTCAAAAACCAGTCCCTGCATCTTTAGCTGCTCCTCACAATGTACAGGTATCAAGTGTACTGAATGAGAGTCTTCTGTATGGTTACTGATAAATTTAGACTTCATAGGACAATTCGAAGCTTATGCATTTATGCTTGTGTAAAAGAATCAAAACAAGAGCATTCCAAATAGTAAATTTATATTAGTTACTGAATTTTTCATAACTTGGTATCTATGGTTTTGTAGAGACAAAGAGAACAACCGAAAGCAAGCAATTTTGATCCTGATCAAAGGCTTGCCTCGGCAAGGAAAAGGCTTCAGGCGAATTATAAAGAAGCTGAAAACGGTTTGATTTCTGTTTTCTGTTTGAATTTCGTTGTCTGAAAGTTCAAATTGTACGGTGTCACTGATCGGTAATTGGTGTCATGCTGCTTTGCTTTGTGAAGCCAAAAAACAAAGAACGATTCAAGTGATGGACATTCACGACATACCAAAACCCAAGAATAAGAACACCTTCTTTCCAAAGAACAGAGGTGCTGGTGGTTCTCATCAAGGGAGGCACTGGTGATTTTGGCAAAGCGATCACACAATGGCCTCCATACCTAAAATACAAGGGACTTGAGGGGGTGGACACAGGAAAGCCTGAGCCCATTATATGTTCAAAGTTTCAAATGTGCTTTTGAAAAAACTTATTTTTTACTTTAAATTATTATTTTTTTGTGTGTTTGAAGATTATTTTTATGTGCTGATATCAAAAATAATTATTTTTAAAAAAAATATCATTTTGAAGTATTCCTGAATGAAAAATATTTTTAAAAACAACCTTAATCACATTCTTAAAAAAAAACACTAACGCGGAAGAGAAAAAATAATAAAAAAAATAAAAAAACATGTTTTTGTATTTTTTATTTTTATCTCTCCAACCAAATATTATTATTATTATTATTATTATTATTATTATTATTATTATTATTATTATTATTATTATTATTATTATTTATACTCGGATAATAACTTATGTGAATATTTTGATGTTATTTATAACCCTGATTACTTATTTCAAACGCTTGATTACTTCGCAAATCCCTCACCCTTCAAGGCTTCAATGGAAATTTTTCCAACTCATCTCGTTCTAATTATACACCTAAAAGAGGTCGTGGCAGAGGAAGGTGGAGCAGAGGCAATCGTCCTCTAGGTCAATTGTGCAATCAGCCTGGCCATGTAGCCTTAAAATGCTATCATCGCTTTGACATCTCCTATCAAGGACAACACAATTACAACAATATTCAGCGCTCAAATGATCCTTTCTCTAGCCAGCAACAATCCAACAAAAACAGTCAACAAGCTTACTATTCATCATCAAATGTCACCCACTCAAACAACGCATGGTACCTGGACAGTGGAGCCATAAATTACATCACTACAGATCCTTTCAACTTCATCACAAATCTGAGTGTAAAGGTAATACTCACTTGCTCATAGGTAATGGACAACCTCTTCCCATCACTCATTCAGGTTACAGTCTCCTTCACAACTTCAATACACAGTCTTCTCTTGCCTTAACCAACATACTATGTGTACCTCAAATTGCTCAAAATCTTTTGTTGATTGCCAAACTGACAAATGATAACCCTATATTTGTTGAATTTCATCGTAATTGTTGCATTGTGAAGGATCGAACTACGAAGAGGGAGCTGCTTTGGGGAGTAGTCAGTGAAGGCTTATATCAGCTCCAGATGCATCAAAATCCTACTGCATTCAAAAATTTTCAATCACAGTTCAAATCAGTTTCAAAAACTCCAACAAAGTCAGTTTATCTTCAATCCTCTATTCAGTCTTTATTTGCTAAATCATCTCAATTTTCCAAGCTTGATCTATGGCATATGAGGCTTGGTCATCCAAGTGTTAATGTAATGAAACACATGTTAAGTCATAAAAAGTTTTCTTCCACAACTAATCCTACATTCTATGATGCTTGTCATATAGGCAAATCTAAGCATAAACATTACAATTCCTCACTCATTACCACTCAGAAACCTCTAGAATTAATACACTCCGATGTATGGGGTCACTCTCCTACTCTTTTCAAGGATGGTTATCGATACTATGTTCATTTTGTGGATGACTACAGTAATTTTACCTAGATCTTTCCCATAATACTAAAATCTGAAGTGAAAGACACCTTCTTCAAATTTCAAAAACTTGCTAAACGAAAATTTGAAATCAAAATTAAAACACTCCAATCAGACTGGGGTGGTGAACACCGTAGCTTTGCGCCCACTTTAACATCCTTAGAAATCCATTTCAGACATCTATGTCCTCACACTCACCCCTAAAATGGCAAATCCAAAAAAAAACATAAATACATTATAGAAATGGGACTTATCCTACTCACTCAAGCAACAATGCCACTTCAATATTGATGGGAAGCCTTCAATACTTCTATATTTCTCATCAACCATCTATCAACACCAACCTTGACAATTCGCCCACTGAATTGTTGCTCAACATAAAACCAAACCTTGAAGCACAATCAAATGCATTGCATGCCTTGATAGACTCTATTCCTGTTTTTCTTTTTTTAATTATAATGAAAATAAATTTTTATTTGAAAATATATTAAAAAATACAATTTTTAATATCAATATATTAAAATCTTTATTCTCATTTCTCGCAACAACGAATACAATTTCTAAACTCAAATCAAAATTTAACCTGGTGCTTTTAATCGACTTGTTGAAGCCAGCAGAGATAGGACATGTTAAAGACAGTGTGGTGGTTGTTCTTTGAACATCCCATTTTTTTATTAACGTGGTGTCGGGTTAGATTGAATATAGCTCGACTAATCCTTCTTATTAATCCTGAAATTAACAACTAATCATTCATGAGAGTAAAACCTTAGTCCTAATTTCTTACAGATGATTTTGAGCATCCATTTTTTCAATCTTGGGTGGCCGTCGAGCTACCTAGTGGTGGGTTAGCTGAGAAGGTTAAGAAGCTGTGTGACCTTTCACATGAGAGATGAGAGCAAGCCCACTGGGAGAGCTTCTCTTGCTGGTTTTGTTGAAATCAAGGATGTTATTGCTGTTTGCAGATACGAGGATTTTAAAGAATCGATTTGTTTCTCTGTAATCACACTTCTTGCCTCTCCCACAATCACCACCGCAGTCCCAATCACTCCATTAGCAGTGCAATCCTCCATTAACAACCACACTGTTTTGTCCTTCATGAATCACACATGCCCCAATCACTCACCCGTCAACCTGATTAAGGACCCAGAAGAGAGTCTCAGCATCAATGGGTTTATCACTGGTCGTTGAAAAGGAGAAGTTAGACATGGATGAGTTATGAAAATGGCGAATAGAAAAGGTGAAAATTTGAGACCAAGGACGAGGTGGGCGGAGATGAAATCAGGGGCTTTGGTCAGAGTAGAGAAGGCCAGAAGGGTTTAGAAACAACTTCGAAGTAGGTTAAAGCTTGATGGGAAGTCTTGGAAGGATGTCAGTTAGGGTTTTTTTGGTTTGTTGGGTTTGGATGGCCGAATTCTAGAGAGGAGAAGAAGGTGATCTTAGAAGAAAAAAACCATTTTTCAAGTTCCAATTATAAATTTTGTCGTGTGGTCGCTGTTCATTAAGGAATAAATAGTGGGACACCAGACCCCACAAACTAAACGTGTATATGAACGAAAACAATGTAGAATGATTTAGTTTATTATGCTGGCCAGAGACTAAGTCTATTTAGATTTTATTTTTAATTTATTTATTTAAAATATTTATGTTAAATATTTTATTTTGATGGCCGAGCCCAATATTAAGATATTTTAGAGTATACTATTTATATATTTTTCTATCATTTTATAAAACAACTTTTAATAAATAATGAAAATATAACCGAATTTACAGATCTCCAATTCCTTTTCTCCTCTTATTTAGCTTTTTTTCTAAAAACTTTTCTTTTTCTTAGTTTAATTCTTATTATTTAACAAGGAATTTGGTGTTCTTTGAATCATCGAAAAGATAACAAGACACATGCAAAATCATAACCCTTGCCAGCCACAAATATTTGATTTTATAATGATATTTTTCACCAGTCGATCCTCTCAATTTCGTCAGTTTGGAAAAGGGCCACGTAGTTTCACTCCAACCACCAAGTCTTGTGAGTGGCAACCATTCTACGCGCCATTTGCACTTGGCTGTAAATAAGTGGTTCTGCTCAGCAGACCAAACATGGCCACTCGAAGATATAAAAGCAACCTTCGTAGATGTTGAATCGAAATCGAAACTGAAACAGTTTAGAAAAGAAGAATGGGACTAAGAACTCTTCCCTCGTCACCTTCACGAAACTGTTTCCTTCCGCATGCTGGTGTGGCTCAGAACTTGTCGAGCTACAGGTCTAGCAAGAGCTTGAACTTCAAAATCTCAGCTAAAACAGAGAGTGGGAGCGAGGAAGAGCCCAAGAAGGTCAAGCAATCTTTGTTTAGCAGTGTAGCTGAAGCTCTGGATTTCTCTCAAGTTCGGTCTGCCAAAGATGCCGAACTTCTGGAGGAGGCCAGAGAAAACACCAGTTCTGGTGGCAGAATGACGAGGGAACAGGTATTGTAACACTTCTCACTCAAAATGCATTCCAAAATACGCAGTTTATAGCTAATACAAGAAATGCAGTGTTGGTTCTGTTAAGTAACCATCTTACCTAAAAATCTAAGTTTTAGGTGAAATGGTTCGTATCAGAATCTTGTTGATTCAGCGGTCACGAGTTTGAATCTCACCACCCTCATTTTATTTGATAAAAATCAAGCACAAGGTAGGATAGGTCTGTGCAAGTTTCAAGCTCAAAAAGCTTTCACTTGAAAGGGTATGTTAAAGAATAATATAAATTATATTCTAAATCTTACCTAATAGCTTAAGTTTTTAGGTGAGATAGTTCCTTAATAAATGGTTCCTTAACAGATTCTTCGTAGATGTGATGACTGGTTTCTAATTATTTGCAGTACGGTGCTCTTAGAAGAAAAATCGGAGGGACATACAAGGATTTCTTTAAATCCTACGTTGATGGTGACCTTTATGTTGCCAGTCTTTAATTTGTGTATTTGGAATGGTTATATGGTTTAAACCTTTTATTTTCTTTTAGTTTCATGGTCAACTTGTACAGTATCTGGGGTTGCCTACTGATGCTTTTATTTTATTTACCTACTATAAGAAATAATTTAACTATAGGGATGCATTTCTGCTAGAGACTAGCGAAATGGATTATTGTAAACCTGAAAAGAGAGGAAATTAATAAAACAGATGGAATGGGGTTACAAAAGAGAGCAAAAGGCAAATGAAAAAAGAGCAGGCAATGCCATGGACTTTAGGCAATGTTGATAATTGTTGTTAAGGTTCTTAATGTTAAAGATGGCATTTTGGAGGAGGTGAAGTTAGAGTTCTCGTATTAGCTTTTGAAGGCATCACCTGGTGAAGAGTAAAGAGTTTTTATTGATATGATGCAGCCAATCAAGGAGAAATTTAGCTCGTTACTTTAGTTATAATGGTAGTTGCAGCTTGCAGTTAATTAAGGTTATCTGTCATTCTTTATCTAAAAATGGTTTCTATGCTAACAGAGCACCAAGAGGTGATGGTTTATTTCATAATAATGCAAACAGGAGATGAGAGAGCAGCATGGTTATGTAAAATACATTCATCTTGAAAAAATATTAGAAAAGTGAATTTATATATTTTTGAAATAAAAAGGAAAAGGGAAAAATGAACATAGTAGAAAAGTGTGTATATCGTTTCCATCTATGAATGCCTTTTAAAATACATTCATCTTGAAAAAATATTAAATGCATATTCTTTTAATAATTTTAATATTAAAAAAAAACATTTTTTAATAACATATTTCATGGCAACACCAAAACGCACTCAAATTGAACGAACCCAAACAGCAAACTTTTCAAGATAAAAATAAATAAATTTGGGGGGACAATCTTGCTTCAGTTCTCAAACAGGGTCTCCCAAAGTCAACTTTTTCACTTGAGTGCTGAACCTCGTCATGAGGGATTCAAATTCAATGTCGATGTTTCCTGGGACCAGGCGTGGTGGATTAGGTTTTGCTCAATGGTCTAATTAGTGTTTATTTGAGAGTTATGATTATTTTTAAAAGTATTTTTTATTTAAAAAATACATTTTTTTTTAAAAAAAATATTTTTAATATTAAGAATATCTAAAAACATCAAAAAAAATTACACAGAAGCTTGAACATTGTCAAAACTCTCTCTTCTTCTCTCTAGTGTTTTCTCTCTAATATCTCCCACTATTATTTCACCTTAACTAAGCTTACTATTTATACACAAAATGAAAGCTTGATAAAATTGACTTTAAAGTGTGAAAGCAGCTGGCGGCTGCGGCTACAGTCGGTGGTCATGGATAGTGGCTGTCAGAGGTTTTAATTGGCCGTAGATGGTGGATGCCGGTGGTTGCATTTCTGGACTTATGTGGATTGAGTTTATCCTAACAAGGATGACCAAATGTTGGCATGAAATTAACTAATTGAAACAATGCACTCTCTCTCTCTCTCTGCAAAAACAGACAGACACACACATATTTCTGTGTTTGTGTAAGATCTGATTAACTAGATGTACACTTATGCACTCTAGAAAAACCATCCATTTCTGGTGTTAATAATTACCCCGTCTTTTCTCTGTTGCTTTATAAACTTGTCTTGCTAAAATTCTCTTTTATGGCCTTTGGGGAAGAGTTTTCTTGATTACTTTTGGAATATAGACATTATTATTGGATTACTAAAGAAATGTTATATCATTCTAGGAAAGCCGATTTCCATGATTTAAAGCTATTAACTGCAATCCTCTGTTGTATTCAACTGAATCTAAGTGGGTGGATCATTGTTTTGAAAGAACTAATGTGAATTATTAAAGAATTGTTGCTTCTGCACTAATCTAATGATTTAAAGTTATTAACTGCAATCCTCTGATGTATTCAACTGAAACCAAGTGGTGGAGCATTGCTTAGAAAGAACTGGCTTTTTTACTGTATCAGGCGTTGTGTGACATTTGGTGCAGTGTGCTACATTGTATTTCAACCTGTTAAAGTGGTGAAAATTTATCTATCTCGCCTCCTTGTGTATAGTGTGATTTTTTGGGGAGGGGAGGATTCCAAGGAGGATAACATTTAAGTGCCAAAAGGGTCTACAACTGGATCCCTTAATTTTGGGTTGATTAGGATTTGAAGTTGATAATTTGTTTGATCTAGTTTTTATGTGGTTATATAGATCACAAAACTCATCTCGCCATTTTTTTCATTCGAGAGATGATATTGTGCCTATTGATTCATGTTCTGCCCTTTAAATTTAGTTGTACACCAGTTTTACCTAACAATCAACAAGGATATGTTTGTTATGGGTTAAAGTGGTGAAAAGTTATCCATATCACCTCCTTGTGTCCAGTATGATTTTTCAGGGGGAGGAGAATATCAAGAAGGATAACATTTAATTGCCAAAAGGGGTTAAATGTTAACTTTGCCTCTTTTTTGAATTTTCTACTAATTTGTTCTTTGTTTTCTTCCTCTTCCCCTTTGCACCACAAATATATATTATTTAATTATTATTTTAATTTAGAATTTGATTTGATTTGTATAGGAATCCACTATTACCCATAATTCATTCAACTCCTACCGAACACCATTAATACCACAACTCTTTGACACCCTTAAGTCTTACACCCTTAACATTTATCCCCCAGATTTTTCGGACAATACAAAAAAGCATACTAAGTGGCTTACTAAATTCGTGATGTTGCTGCCAGCCATATGAGAAAAGTGAAAACATGTGTGATTTTGTTCCCCTGGTGAAATCACAGCTTTGACATACTCGTATCTTTTTTTCACTCTTTTGGCTAATCAGCAGAGCAGTTTGAATTGTTGCTTTTAAGTTTGTTGTGTGAATTGTTGGACCTTTCTAATCAAAACTTGGAGGAGGTAAATCCTTAGTCGAGTACCTGGAAATTTGTTTGAATAGCCCATTTTCTATTGTTCTGTAATTTTGTAATGTTCCTTGGGCAGCAAATCTCTCTTTCTCACTCTCATTTATAAATATGAAAAAACAAAGTATTTTGTTATCATTCAATCCTAATCCAGAATGCTGGAAAATTTTCAGTGGCAGGAAACTCAGCTGGTGTAACAATACCTGCCGTCTTTGTTTCTAAAAAATCAGGGGAAACACTTAAGAAATATGCTGGGTTGACTGACTTGGAGCTGTGGATAATCCCGACCTTTCAAAATTCAGCATGGTCTATTATGGCAATTGCTTTCATATCTCTTCTCGCAATGGCTGCAGTATTGGCAACCTGTTTCTTTGTCCGCAGGCATCACATAAGAAGAGAGCATCCTCGCTCTTCCCATGCACAGGAATTCCATGGGATGAGCAGACGCTTAGTGAAAGCAATGCCAAGCCTCGCATTTACTTCCCCTCTAGAGGATAATTGTACTTCAACTACATGCGCCATATGCCTTGAAGATTACACTGTTGGAGAAAAACTCAGGATCCTGCCTTGTCGACACAGTAAGCCTCCCCCCCCTGGTATCCTAACAACGATGATATACTTGCATATTTCATACATTACTTCAACACAGTAAGCCACGATGATATAGTTGCATATTCCATACATTACTTTGTTTGGGGCATCCTGTTTCATGTTGTTTTAAGGTTGTGGGTTTAGTGTGAAGCCACTTTAATTTCAAATTTCAAATATGTTTTCAAGATAGTTTAGAGAATTATGAGAAGTGGCAACTGCAAAAATTGATAGGGTGCATCAAGTCAGGTTTACATCTTGGACTTGGTTGTGCTGGTTGCCCATGTTATTATGTCTAATGCTGGTAATACCAGACAAGTCTTTTTTTTCTTGGACCCAAAACCCACTCGAGCATGGAAGTGGCTGAGCAAGGGAAGTTTTTGAAATAAAAAAATATTTACCTTCGATAGTGATTCAGTGGTTAGGGACTCTACAATGTCGTAGTGAGCAATTGAAAATATTGAGATGTGTTTTGCAATTGTTTCTTTGAGCATGGTATACATTGTACCTGAAAGGACAATTTTGGAAAAAAAGCAAATGAAAATACTTTTCCATCTTATTTGTCAGTCCTCTTTATTTATGGTTATCAACAATCTGCTGATTGTAAATCATGCTAGCCTCTCTGGCATTGACACCACATGAAGAGCAAACTCTTTAATCCCAAGTTTGGTCATATTATTCATAACTTCTGAAGTTAACGACCATGTAAACCTCTAATAATCATCAAATTAGTAACTATAAGACTTAAACCTGAAACCACAAGGAGAGCAAACCCCGTAATCCCAACCTCGGTCACCTATTCCTACAGGTCCTGAAATTAACGACCATGTAAACTTCTAATGATTATCATATTAGTAATCATAGGGCTCAAACCTGAAATCACGAGGAGACCAAACCCTTAATCCCAACCTCAATCACCTAATCCTACGGGCCTTGAAGTTAACGATTATGTAAATCTCTGGTGATCATCATATTAATAATCATAATACTCGAATCTGAAAATAACAAACCTTTTACTCTCAATCTGTATCACCTAATACATGTTTCTATCGTGTGAATTATTGTCCTGTTAGGTGCTGTGTTGCCTTGCTCTTAGTTTCTTTGGCTCTCACCATCTCATCTCAGTTGCTTTGTGAGGTGCCTGGTAACGTAAGAGACTAAAGAAGATTGCCTCCTTTTTCCTCTCTTTTTTTTCAGTGAGCGCCGGATAGTGTACTGTAATTTTTTGTTTTACATGTACTTTAAAAATATATTTTACTTAGAAAACAAATAAAGTACTAGTTTTTTTTAGTGTATTTTTATTCTTTTAATGGGTTGATGTTAAAAATAAAATATAAAAAAATAATTTAGATGTATTTTGAAGTAAAAACATTTTTTTTTTAATTGGGATGTTCAGATCAGCTTATGTATATCTCAACTAAGTTCTTGAGCTATTATATCCGTGCCCGATACAATCTATAATATCACTAGCTAGAAGTTACACCTTTACCATTATAAGTCTTTTTATTATTTAAAACTTTGATATAGTGTATATTATAAGGTTTATTAATACACATAATTTCTTAACATTTCCCAAAAATCATAATATTTCATTCATTGATAGTACCTTCTAAAAAAATCAGAATATCGGTATTGATGTAATTATGGTGTGTTTATATCATTTATTCAAATAAAATAGTAATAAGATATTAAATTTGAATCCAAAAGTCAAATACTATCCTTAAAAATCTTATCTCCTAATTTTTTTTCGTAAATGCTTTGTTGATTTATTGTTTTTATTAGAGAATGTTATGGTTTGATAGTAAATGAAAATGAATTTTCAAGTTCTCGGGGGTATTTTCTCGAGACGCTTTATTTATTTGAGAGGAAATTCACAAACAATTATGGATTTGTGAAAGAGAATGGTGACCTTATAGGACTAGTAGTTGTTATAAATTTTATTTATCCCAAGAGTCAGTTTCCATGGCAGCAAGAAGGGTGCTAGTCTCAAGGGTGTAACGTGATGGTAAAAAATTTGAGATATAACTTATAGATCTTGGATTTGAATTAGGACGTGTTCATCTTATAAGAATCCAGGATAATCGGGATTTTACTCGTTTAACTCGAATCCGCAAAACATACTTAAAATAAAATGAAGTTCAATAGAATCCAAAAAAAAGTGATAGTTGCCTACTTCGCAAAAGAAAGAAATCCATCTAACCTAATTCATTCATGTACCATGAAAAGTGAAAAGCATAGCTATCATCAACCACATGGAATGGAGGGTGAAAAGTATGTGAACGCTTTGAGGCTATAAAAGAAAGGCTTAAACTCCATGAATTTTTTTTTATTGTGTTTTTAAAATATATTTGACTTGAAAAACCATCAAATTATTTTTTTTTTAGTATTTTTAACAATTTTAACTTGTTGGTGCTAGAAATTATAAAAAAATTAATTTAATTTTAAACGGATAACAATTTAAAAATATTATGAACTACAAAACACACTCTTATAATCCCTGATAATTGAACCATATGACGGCTACAATGTGAAAACTTGTAGCTAAAAAGGAAAAGAAGCCTTAAGGCTTGTGTAGCAATTGGTTGGTAATCCTCTTTTTTTTTTCTATCAAACTTTTAATAAGGATATAGATAGATAGATCGATAATTTACTTTTTTATTTTAACTTTTTTGTTTTTTAAATCAGACAAAATAATCAAATAATTGTTGTATAAAGCACATCAACCACAACTCCAAACTCACCTTGCATGCCTCTTTCTTAATCCACTCCTCTTTATTGCTCAACAAAACATTTTTTTCCTTGTAATTTCAATGCATTAAAAAACACAGTTTTTTTATGTGAAGAAACTCCACTCCCCAGAAAATATATTTTGTAGATCTAAGTAAATGAGTAAAATTTTGGTTGTTCCAGACTATTATTTTAAAAAAGATATATATATCATCCTTTACCTTTGAGAATTAGTAGTTGTTTGGAGTGTGGTTAAGGTTACTTTTTAAAATGATTTTCATTTAAAAATGTATTAAAATTATGTTTTTTATTTTCTTAAAAAAAATATTTTTAATATCATGAAAATGATCCAAAAACACCTAAAAAAATTTAATTTAAAATAAAAATTAAAAATAAAATATTTTTAATTTGCAAACCACATCTTAAAGAATTGCTCTCCATAGTGCCGATTGTAAAATTAATTCTCATAAGCCATAAATGGAGAAAATGAAGCACTAAAAAATTGAAAATGACTATTTTGCAATGATTTTATAAAATAAATTGATGAAATTTTGGGGCCAAACCACTCATCTTCCTAGACAAGCCTTGCAAATCGAATCTAGCCAAGATATGAAAGGACGCCCTAGATAACTTATTTATCTTATAGAATATTGGCTTCAATTATTTTTCATGGACTTGATAGAGATTGAAAAGGAAAAGTTAGAAAGAAAAAAAAAAAAGAAATTAGCTTTATTAATGGTAAAAGTTTTTTTAGGTCAATAAAAAAACTATAATATTAAAATTTCAAATCTCTTTATTCATTAAATAAAATATAATAGCAATCATGTGTTTGACTCTCTTTATTTTATTTTTTTGCGCACCACCTGAGAATATAAACTATTATAACATATAAACTTTAGAGTGTAAAATATAATTTTATAAAATAAAAGAAAGTACAAAAATTTAGTAAATTACATGAAATTTGTTTTTTAATAATTTTAACAACATTTCTTAAATATGTTTCCAATCATTCTTATTTTGAAAATAATAATAAAATAATTTCAAAACTATATATAAAAATAAATTTATTTTATATCTTTATTTTTATCTTTTTAACCAAATACTTTTTACTAGTATCTTTTGAAACAAATTTTTTTTTTTTTTTATTTGGTCATTTGTAATGCGCTTGAAGATTAGATGGGCCTTTCATATAGTCCACCCAAACCCAATCTTCAATTTAGCCCTCAAAAAATGAAAGAAAAAAGAAAGATAGAAGAGGTTATAGCAAAGTTGTGAATACTGTTTCGGTTAGTGTTTGGTTTTTTCAATTGGAATGGAATATTACAGTTTTGGAGTATTTTGGAATGCTATTTCATGGTTATACTATTTGTGTATCTCTTTTTTTTATTATTGTTCTGAGTCTCAGTTCTCGTCCACGTCATCGTCCTATAGACATAAATTTAATTTCATCACATACTGACGATTATTTTCTTGCACTTTTCGGTCGCCAATAAACCCCATCTCTCTCCTCCACTCCCTCTTCCTCTCAAGTCTCATCAACCATCTCTCTCCTCCACTCCCTCTTCCTCAGCTTCCCTGGCTGGCGGCATCCTTTCGGTAGCCATTACTGTCAATCAAATTCTCCTCTGAAACATTAAACCCCAAACGCTGGTTTATATATAAACTGCCCTGTTTCTTTCTCTTTTACATCCTCTCGTAAAACTTCGCAGAAAAGAACATACATCATGGCCTCTTCTTTCCACCATTCCTTGCCAATACACAATCTTCGCTGAAATCTTCATATCCGACGACGCGGTCTTCATCGACTCGGACCCTGGCCACTCATTCCAAGCAATTGCAGTTCACACAAGAACAGTATAAGTGCAGTTCTAAATTTATGAGAAAAAATTAAAAAGAAAAGATGGAGCGAAAGAGAATTAAATGAAGAAAAAAACAAAAAACAAAAGAGTACCTGCAGCGAATACGAATACACCATGTGTATTCAGCCATGGTGTATTTTTTCTTAACTCGAAAAACAATAGGAAAGGAAGAGAGGAAAGAGAGACAATAATGAATTATTAACGGAGAGGATTTTTGTTTATAAGGAACACAAATATTTCACCGCGTGTTACTATTGAAGTCTCAGTTATTCAACAATTTATTTTAATGGCGAAGCATGTGTGTATATATTACATACCTTTGAAATCTATGGAATTGCTGCTGAGCACAGTTAGATAAGATTTTGAATAAATGTGATACCTAATTGTTCAGTCAGATTATATTTCTTGTAATCAATAAACGTGAGACACAGACATGTGGGTTCCTGATTCATGCAGCTACAGACTACTTCCTTTCTGGTTCTCTCTGTATATACTTTCTTTACTTCATACAGAGTTGAACAGGAGAGTCCCGATTTTTACTGCAAGATGGGGAAGTATACTACAAAACAAGCTATAACAGCTAATAAGCACTCCTTCAGAGTTTTGTCCGTAACAAAACGAAGGTGATTTGTTGTCTGTAACTGCAGGTGTATCCAGGGAAAATCCTCGACTCCAAGGGATGGTTGCATT
>VDCV01000027.1:145000-227500 GCA_009078335.1 Salix brachista
CACCAAAGTCCATGTATTGTTGCTGGCGAGAGCAGTCATTTCAGCTTGCATGGCTAGCTGCCATTTTGGATCATTAAGAGCTTGTTTATACGACCGAGGCTCTTGTGGATGATTAGCAAAATCTGCAAGAAAACATTCAGATATTGGATATCTCGTAGCAAAGAAAGTTTTAGGCTTTAAGGAGCCTGTTTGAGCTCGGGTGACCATATGATGGCTGCAACGTGGAGCAGATGGTGGAATAAACTCGGGTGGCAGAGGAGATAACTCTGTTTCAGCAACGGGAGAAGAGATGTCGGGTGCATCCTGAATGACCGTGATAGGAGAAGAGTTTTGGCATGGAGTGGACTGAGACATAAATGGAGACTGCTCATTGTCACCAACAGTGATAGCTGGAGGCAAAGAAGGTCGTGGTATAGATTCCACGGTTGTGAGTTGAAGGGGCCTGGGAAGTGCACGAACTTTGAACTCACGAAAATCAGATTTGGTGCTCCTTTGTGCAGACCTGAAGGGAAAGGTTAGTTCATCAAATTTAACATGCCGAGAGATGTATATGCGACCTGTTTGCATGTTTAAGCTCTGATACCATGTAGGAAAACTAACTTATCTTTCCAGCCGAGCATGCCACAAGCTGCCAGATTCTTTTGTTGATAACAGACCAACTGGAGATTTTGCACATTGTCGTAGCTGGAGTGGATACAACCCATCAACCATGTAGCCTTTAAGTAGCACCTGTTTCGTCCTCAAGTCCTTAAGAAGAAAGCCCCAAGAATAAAATATGAAATAGCAGTTATGTTCCTTTGTAAGTTGAGATACGGATAGCAATTTCTTTTTAATGTCAGGAACCACAAGAACATTATTGAGTTTAATATCAGTAGCAGGTAGAGCAACTTGACCAATACCAGATATTTGTAATCCATTTCCATTTCCAACCATAACAGATTCATTGCCAAGATAAGAGTGAATACCTTGCACCTCACTTGTATCAGCTGTCATATGGTTATTTGCACCTGTGTCGGTGTACCAAGTGTCTTCTGTAGGATCTGCAACTTGAATTGCAGCGAAGGCTTTGAACTGCTCTGCTTCCTCATCAGTGGCAAAGCACCCATCAGCCTTATGATTTGGACCTCCACATCGGAAGCAAGTTATGCCTCCACGTCCACGGCCAGCACTGCGTCCACCACGATTTGGAAATGTTTGAGTGCGAGTTCCAGGATTACCTCTTGTAAAGCGTGGCAGACGACCATCTCTTTGATGAAATTGAGGAGACGGCTGATTTGGTGTAATATTATTGCGACCACGAGAGCCATAAGTTCCACGAAACTTATTATTGGGTCTGCCACGATTTGTGAAAAACGCAACATTAGGAGGAGGCACATTCACTCGTGTTGCTTGAAGGCGTATTTCAAAATCACGTAATTTTCCAATCACTCCTTCAAGAGGTGGAAAAACATCTCTAGCATTCAAGGCTGCCACCATAGGATCAAACTCAGACCCTAAGCCTCTAAGAATACATATGATGAACTCATCGTCATCCATTGGCTTACCTGCACCTCGCAAGGACAAGGATAGAGATTTGGCCTTGTGCAGGTAATCTTCCAAAGAAGAACTGCCTTTGTTGAGCGACTGCAATTCGCCCTTTATCTGTTGAAGACGATCCCTAGTGTGACTTCCATAAAGAGTCTGCAAGACATGCCAAGCATCATAGGAGGTTTCACTGCTGATGACTTGGGATAGGGGACCATCGGAGAGGGAGCTATTGATCCACCCAAGGATCAATTGATCAGTTCGCAGCCACATAGCTGCTGCTGGATTTGTTTTTGACACACCATCTTCACCAGTGATGGTTTGTGATGGGCAAGAATCTTGATTCTGCACATAGCTAAGAAGTCCATTGCCACGTAAAATGGGAATGACTTGTGTTTTCCACAACAGGTAATTATTGGAAGCTAGCTTAACAGAGATATCAGGTAAATGAGGAATAACGGGTGAGATTTCAGAGGAGTGAGAACTGGTCACGGGTGGGATCACAGAGGTAGAAGACTCCATTGTTGGTGATACCTCTAAAAGCTCTGATACCATGTAGGAAAACTAACTTATCTTTCCTTTGTTTTTCATTCAACTTTAATAGAGAATTACAGGAGTATGTGTAACGGTTACATAGCCAAATCATGGCTGTCTATTGTGCTATACATGGAAGATTATGTGCTATACATGGAAACATAATCTCAGCCTATCATGCTGTGTTTGGAAGGCAATCTCGTATGCAAATCAGAGTAATGAAGTCAATGACTAGAATCATGCTTGACAGATCACTGATATCTCTTCAAGATGCACAAACAGAACTTTTATGAGAAATTTTTAAGACTATTGGGTTAGCGTGTTAGCCAAGAACTAGGTTTTAGCCATTAAATAGGTCGAGTGAATCTCCAATATAATAACAGGGAAGTTCACACAGAGGTTCAAAAATGGAGATATGAAGACGATGAAGTGTCTGTTTGGCTAAGCAGTTGAACTGTCGTTTGGCTAAATTTTGAATTTTTTTCATTATAAATGAAATTTTTTTGGTGTTTTTAGATCATTTTGATGTGCTCATGTCAAAAATGATTTTTAAAAAATAAAAAAAATATCATTTTGATGTATTTCTAAACGAAAAGCACTTTCAAAAGCAACCGCAACCACACTCCCAAACGTCCTCGAAGTATGTTACCAGCACCGGCATGAATACACCATGAAAGGGTATTCTCCTATCTATCTAGGGGTGAGAAAAAAATTGAAAACTGATTAAACCGAGAAAATAGAAAACAATTAACCAAGAAACTGAATAGAGAAAAAACCCTCAATTAAACCGATTAGATTTTTTTAAAGCTTCAAGTCCAGTTTGGTTTTCGGTTTTTTACATAAAAACCAGTAAACTGAACCGAACCAGTACAAATAAAAAATATGCTATATTTTTTTTTATTCTTTTAGTTCAGTTCAATTTTTTGACCCAACCCACAACATAGTGCGATCCACCTATGTAGTTGTAAGAAAATAATTTAATCTGAACTTGATAGATACTAACTCATCTTTACCCGAGTGGATGAGTATATTTTGGATAGTTATCTTACTTGATGAATAATTGATAGAGCATGAAAATATTGTAAGACCCGACTCGAAACTCACCCAAACTTAACTTGAAATATATATTTATATTATGTAGATATATTTTTAATAACAATTAAATTTGCTTTATACAATGTGACATATAGATATCTTAATATTGACATAACACACACACACACACACACACACACACACACACATATATATATATATATATATATATATATATATATATATATATATATATATATATATATATATATATATTAACTATTTTATTTTATTGAATAAACAGTAGTTAAATAATTAACACTCAAAACACAATAGATAGTTTATAAATATTTAAAGTTTTAGGTTGATGTGTAATAGATTAAAAATATTAATATTAAAAAATTTAACCCTAGGATACCCATTGTAGTGCAATCTAAGAGAGTTTGTCAACTCTTATATATATAATCAACTAAAATCTCAAGTTGATAATTGACGAACACACACATATATACACACTTATATATATATATATATATATATATATATATAGAAAGCCACCAATGGAACACGCTTCTCAACTAATGATCACAACCAATTCCATTAATATAACGTGTGTCACTATATGATTCCTCAATTTCATTATCAAATCAAAACAGCACAGCACGATGCAAACAGGGTTTTGAAAAAAAATATTACGTATTTGGATTGTTTTGGCATGTTGATATTAAAAGTAAATTTTAAAAATTATTATTTAATATATTTTTATGTTTTTTTTTTTTTTTAAAACACAACCACTATTATAATTATAATATCAATCGCTACCTTGATTTTGTTTTTTAAATCAAAATAGACTTTGACTGAATCAACTATATTAAACTAAATCAACTTCAAATTGATTTTTTTATATATTTAATCTTGGTTAGTGGACAAGTTGATTGAATTAGACAATAATTATAATTATGTTGGAACCTTCAACCTCCAATAACCTAGGATGAAAGTAGCAGCCCTTTTATTTTCGTCTTTCATCCTTTCGACATTGTTGCTTCCCTCTCTATAAAGCTTGTCATTCATGGAATTATTCTAGTAACTTATTAAATTCTTGTCGTGAAATCCTCAAACAAAAAGGTATTCTTGGCAAGAACCCTTCTATGTGCCCTCCATCTTGATGAATACATGACACAAGTTGAAAAACAAAATGGAAGAGAAGCAATATATGATATAAAAACAGAATGTACTAAGAATTCTAACCCAAATCTTCAAATCTAAAATTATAGGTACTCAACTAGTTTTAATGAGATCAAATTTGAAAACTTCAATTTATCTTGTTGCTCGAATGAATGAATCCCTATAACTTTGTATTATGATGTAATTGTTTTTTTTTACTCTAAGAAGATAAATTGAATAAAAACAAATGAACTAATTTTTTTTTTTAACAAAGATCCAATAACACCAACTAAACAACAAAATAAATCTAAAATTTTAAGTACTTGATACCAAGAAACTTACCCAAAATAAGACACAGAAAAACAAAAGGAAGATACATGTGGAAACAATATTAAACAAATAAAATAAAAGGAATATAACAAAAAGAAACTATTGATAAATAAATTGAATGGTAAGCTGCAATTGAAAAAAATAATAATAATTGAATCATTAGCTATAATCACGAGAGAGAAATAAAGAATAATAATAAAAATATTTTTAATAAAATTTACAAAATTATAATTATAATTATTTTTATTTTTAAATTATAATTTTTAATTATTTTGAATAATTTAACCTGTTAATGTTAAAAATAAAATTTTAAAATAAAAAATAATTTTTACCCCACTAATAAATATGCAATTAATCTTATCATAACTTTTGCCATCAACAAGCTCAGGCAACATCACAGTACGAAGAATATATTTTTAGTATCGCGATTGTTAAGACTTCGTCCGTCCAACTCAATAATTGAAGTGTCCCTCACATAGATTCTTGGAGTCTTTAATTTTATACCGTTTCTTGTTCTTTCTCTCGCCATCATAATAACCTTCTTGTTGCAATGGCATCTTCATCTTCAAAACCATGGATTTATGATGTGTTTTTGAGTTTCAGAGGCCAAGACACGCGCAAAAATTTCACCGATCATCTCTACTATGCTTTAAAAGATGCTGGAATCAACGCATATAGAGACGACAATGAGCTTCGAAGAGGTGAAGATATTTCGACGGAGCTATTACAAGCGATCTAGAAGTCCAGGATTTCAGTTATTGTGTTCTCAAAAAATTATGCAGATTCAAGATGGTGTCTTGAGGAACTAATCAAGATCATGGAGTGTCGGAGAAACTGTAGGCAGCTTGTTTTTCCTATATTCTATGATGTTGATCCATCCGATGTAGGGGACCAAACTGGAAGTTATGCCGAGGCCTTTGCTAGACATGAAGAAAGGTTTGTGCTCGAGCCAGACAAAGGCGAGGTTGCTGCATGGAGAATGGCTTTGACAGAAGCTGCAAATTTGTCCGGATGGGATTTGAGGAACGTCGCAGATGGGTAAGTTCTCATAAACTAAACCATCCTGTAGAAATAAAAAAACTCAAAATGTCAACAAAATTAAAAACACTGTTTTATTGATTCAAAATTTCTAGAATTGCTGAAATAACAAGAACACTGAAGAATACTGATTTCGTATATAAGGAGCAGAATCAAGGTAAAGGTTACTGTCATCCCTTTTCTTTTATTTGTAGTAAAAGGCTTGTAGCATTACATAAGAGTTCTAGTTGATTACAACTTCGTATAGAATTCAAATTGCACTTAAACTAAAACTTGATCAAACATTAATCTTATTCAGGAAAGGAAAGAACATGCTAGTTTAATCCTAATTCTGACTCTAACACTTGATATAGTCTTCGAAACAGTAATCTTCACTCTCCAGCAGTCTTGGAATCTAGCATCTTCAACACATCCTTCCTAATTTAATAGACTTACTAATTTGAATTAATAGTAATTCTTATGTTATAAAGGGTATGATCTAAGAGATATTATTCTCAAATCTGAAGCTTTTGTTTATTATAATAATTTTAATAGTTTAGGCAATGATATATATTGAGAAGAAGTACAGGGTTGAGGAACTAAATTGTGATCTAAGGGATATGAGATGTTTTGCTTGGGGCTGGATTTTCTTCACGAAAACTATAAAGCAAGTTTGTTAATACTGTTTCGGTTGGCGTTTTGTTTTTTCTATCGGTACTAAACGTTTTGGTTTCGGAGCGTTATGACGCGCCGTTTCGGGGTTATATTATTTATATATAATTAATTAATTATATATATGAAAAAACTTAAAATGAAAAAAAAATATAATTTTTATTTTTTATAAATCAAAGTTGACAACAATTTTATTTTTTATAGTATATATTTTTTTAATTTTTATTGTTTTGATTTTGGTTTATATATATATATATATATATATATATATATATATATATATATATATATAAAGTATAAACATACAATTTATTCAGCGAACAAATCGTTGGACAAATAAATATTGTACTATTTATGTATGTGTATATATATATAATTAAATATATTAATTAAAAAAAATTAGTTCAAATCCAAAATTAAAATTATTTAGAATTATTCAATTTAATCTAAAAAAAGACACAATAAATTGATAAAATGATATTTCTGAACAAAATTATGAACATGTATAATATTACAAGAATGTCATCATCAATCTTGCAAAGTCATTATATTTTCTGATTGCTTTGAAATTTTAACATAATATATATAAATATGTCAAGAGACTACTCGTAAAATTTCATCTCAATCTAACGGTCGGATTAATATTATGAAATTATTTATTATTTAAAAAAAATACTATTTGGCCGAAACAGAATGGCCGAAAAATCCGAAACGGGCCAGAATTTAAACCGAGATAAAAACGACGCAGTTCTGTCTAGTTTTTTTAACTGGTACGAAACGTTTTGGCCGAAACGAAACAGTATTGACAACTATGCTATAAAGTATAAAATATTTTGGATTATGCTTCACATAATATAATCTAATTAGCTTTTCTATGCATGAATTTTCACTATTTTGCTGACAATTATTTGCAGGCATGAAGCAAAATTTATAAAGAAAATTGTTGGGAAGATTTTGATAGAACTGAGCAGCACATACTTGTTCGTAGCCTTGTATCCAGTAGGGATAAATCCTCGTTTGCAACAATTGAACTTTTTGTTAAATGCTGGATCAAACGAGGTCTGCATTGTAGGAATACATGGTATGGGAGGCATAGGGAAAACAACCATTGCCAAGGCCATGTATAATCAGTTGTTTCATAGTTTTGATGGGAAATGTTTTCTTGCCAATGTTCGAGAAACTGCAAAGGGAACTCCCTCGGCCTCCTGCTGCTTCTTTGGAATTAATTAGAGAGTCTTTGCTGAGAGCTGATGGGGATAAGAGTTCCTTTGTTCCTCCTACATCAATTGAACAAGCTGATGAAATGATAAGGAAGGAGCTTCTAGCCTTACTAGAACATGATAATGCAAAGTATCCACTTGAAGAGAAGCCAAGCAAGGAAAAAAAGAAAGGCTCCAAGCACCCTTCAAACAGATCTGCTACTTCTATCCCTGTGTTAGAGGACTTTGAAGAAGATGAGATGAAACAAGTATGCATTTTATAATGTCCTTGCTGAATAGCATTTTCTCCCTTTTTATGATTTTATCATTGCTTTTGTGGTCATATGTTTTGCATGTCTTTATTTGTGTTTATTTGTTTATGTATGACCTCTCTTGCTTAGCTTCTTTGACGATGTTCATATATTCATGTCAAATATTCACTGTTTTTCAGCACTTTGTATTGCTAATGTTGCTGCATTACCTCTAAAGTATTCACATTTAGTGTTTGTTATTCAATTTTCTGTACGTTGATTCTTTGAAGATAACTATATGTACGACGTTTTCTAATTACTTTTGTTTTCCATGGAGTTTCTCCCTTTTTGTCGCCTTTCATATGCATGCATACTTTTTGTCTGATCATTGAAAAGTAGAAATTCTTTGCAATGTTGGAAAATGTACTGTCATAGGACCTTACAAGCATGTCTAGTGAAGATTAATTATCGTTCACCCAATGACTGGTGATTATATTCTTCTTTGCAGGCTGATAATTTGATAAAAGTGGAAGCTCAGTACATACGTGTAGCTATGGGGCATGAAGATGAGTCCCTTGATGAATTTGTTGAAGCACACAAAACTGTAAGGTTTAATGAGGGTTTTGTAGAAGGTGATTTACTGGAATGAGAGAGTGTAATTGTATTTGATGGAAATAGGCATTATATAGCCATATTACATTGTACTGAAATAACAAGAAATAACAAGAAATACTGACATAAAGGAAATAACAGAAAGCATATGAAAATAACAACAATGACAGCTAACAATAATGACAGCTAGGCACAATTAGTTTATCCTAATTGTTTTCATAATAGAACCCTTTCATTCCCTCCCTTAAACTAAATGCTATATAGTGCAATTAGTTTACTTCCACATTAGCAATCTCGCAGACTCCCATCAATTTTCGGAATTTAATAAACTCTTCAATCTTCAGTGGCTTAGTCATTATGTCTGCGATCTGCTCTTTACTCCCACAGTGAATTAACGCAATCTTCCCTTCCTTAGTAAGATCTCTCAAGAAATGAAACCTCACATCAATATGCTTACTGCGACCATGCATCACTGGGTTTTTGGACAGCTTAATAGTAGAACTATTATCACACATTATAGTCATGCATCCTATACCTGTGTGGTCCAATTCTTCCAAAATTCTCTTTATCCAGATTCCTTGGCATACACATACTGCTGCCGCTACAAATTCAGCTTCTGTGGTTGACAATGTCACAATGGGTTGTTTCTTCGAACACCATGATATTGCACTTGACCCCATAAAGAAAACATAGCCAGACGTACTTTTTCTGTCGTCCATGTCGCCAGCATAGTCGCTATCTGTGAATGCTAATACTGTTCCATCTTCTCCTCTCTTGTAATGAATTCCATAGTTTACGGTCCCCTTCAAGTATCGCAGTGCTCTCTTAGCTGCCTGCAGATGAATTTCCATAGGTTTTGCCATGTACCTGCTCATGAGACAAATAACAAACATCATATCTGGCCTAGTGGCAATCAGATACATTAGACTGCCCACTAGTTGTTTATAACTTGTCTCATCAACCGGAATACCATTTCCTTCCTTGCTCATCTTAGAACCCGGTACTATTGGATTTCCCACCGAATTACTGTCCATCATGCCAAACCTCTTCAAGACTTCCAGCGCATATCTTTTTTGACATAAATAAATACCATCAGACTTCTGTAAAACCTCAATTCCAAGAAAGAATCTCATCTTTCCCAAATCGGACATATCAAATTCTCTCAACATGGAATCTTTAAATTCAGATAGCATTACTTCATCATTGCCAGTAAAAATTAAGTCATCGACGTAAATACTTACAATGATGAGTCTCCCTTCCTGACTCCTCCTTGTGAATAATGTCTGCTCACTCTCGCACCTTTGAAAACCTTCACTGATGAAATGTGCTTCAATTCGGCTAAACCAAGCTCGTGGAGCCTGTTTCAACCCATACAGTGCTTTGTGTAATTTGTAAACCAGGTGCTCACTGCCTTTTTTCTCATAGCCCCTCGGTTGTTCCACATATACATCCTCACTCAACTCTCCATGAAGGAAAGCTGATTTGACATCCAGTTGAGAGATTACCCAATTTTTGTGTGCCGCTAAGGCAATAATCATCCGCACTGTGTCCATCCTTGCTACTGGCGCGAAAACCTCTGTGTAATCCACCCCGTATTTTTGAGAATATCCCTTCGCCACCAATCGAGCCTTGTACTTATCAATCTTTCCATTCTCATTGTATTTTATCTTATAAACCCATTTTACTCCAATCCTTTTTGCTCCTGCAAGTAGAACCGTGAGCGTCCAAGTGGCATTCCTTACAATTGAATCAATCTCGCTGTCCATAGCCAATTTCCAATTTTCGGACTTAATGGCTTCCTCATAGAACGACGGGTCACTTGACACTGCAAAGGCCATTTGTTCTTCTTCCCCGAAATTATCTCCCCCAAAATCGTCTCCACTGAAATAATCTCCAAGCCATGCTGGAGGTTGTCTTTCCCGAGCTTGTCTCCCAACTCTCTCTTCACGGGCTGTTTCAACACCAGCTCGTACATCCCCATCCTCAACATCGATTTCTTGTCTCCTCTCAGCCCGTCTCCTCTCAGCACCGGAGTTCAGCTCATCACCATCAAGATCAAGCTCACTGACTTCATTCACACCACTGGGTTCTTCATCAACAGGTTCGTTCACTCTTTCTTCTTCTTCTTCGTCACTTTGATCTCCCCATTCTAGGTCACCCACTGGATTTTGAACAGTGTCATCATCCCAATTAAACCTTTCTTCTTCTTCGAAGACCACATCTTTACTCACCAAAACCTTCTTAGCTACTGGGTCAAAGAGTCTGTAACCCTTTGACTCATCACTGACTCCCAACAAAACACACAAAATACTCCTATCATCAAGCTTCGTTCTTCTTTGTTCTGGCACATGAACATGTGCCCTACACCCAAAAACCCTAAAGTGACTCACTGTGGGTTTTCTTCCACTCCAGGCCTCCTCTGGTGTGACATCTTTTACAGCCAAGGTAGGGCATCGATTAAGAACATAAATTGCCCAATTGACTGCTTCTGCCCAAAAAATTCTCGGCATGTTTTTGTCAGTCAACATGGATCGTACCATGTTTATCACCGTTCTGTTCTTCCTCTCTGCGACACCGTTTTGCTGCGGTGTATATGCAGTTGTCATTTGTCTCTTAATCCCATTAATTTGACAAAAATTGTTGAACTCATTTGACACAAATTCCCCCCCCTGTCTGTTCGAAGACCTTTGACAGATAATCCTGTCTGTTTTTCTACCATTGATTTAAAACATTTAAACCAATCAAAGGCCTCTGATTTCTCGGCCAAGAAATATACCCAGCATTTTCTACTGTAATCGTCTATGAACAATAAAATGTACCTTTTATTGCTGTTTGATGTGGGGGTAATCGGTCCACATATATCTGCGTGAGTGAGTTCTAATCTCTGTGTTGCTCTCCAGGTACTCTTCTGTGGAATTGCATCACGAATTTGCTTCCCCTTGATGCATTCAATGCATGCTGAGTTTGAGGCTTCAATTTGGGGAAGACCGTGGACCATGTCTCTTTGCACCAAAGTCCTCAGACCTTTGTAGCTGAGGTGACCGTAGCGTCGATGCCACAGAGAGCTCAAGTTTTGTGTTGCTATGTGAAGACACTGACCAGCTTCTTCTTGAGAGGTAATTGTTTCTTCACTGTCTGGAAATAGTATAAACATCCTGTTGATGCTCATTGTTGTTTGTATTATCATGCCTCTTTTCGGATGAAATATTTTACATTTTCCATCCTTGAATAATACATCCAAACCCCTCTCCTGTAGTTGACCCACACTTAGAAGATTGTTTTTCAAATCCGGGACATAATACACCTCTGCAATGGTGTGTGTTATGCCATTCAATGCAAGCTTGACATTCCCTTTCCCCATCACTTTGATCCTTGTGTTATTTCCCAATTTTACAAACTGTCGAAATTGCACATCAAAGTCACAAAATATTTCTTGATAACCACACATGTGATTCGAGCATCCACTGTCAAGAAACCATGCATCTTCTCTTCTGGACTTATGTTTCTCCACATAAGTCATTAAGAGCATCTCCTCTGCATTATCAAGTTCTGTGTAGAATGATTCCCTGTTTCCAGTGGGACATTCCCACTGGAAATGTCCAAGCTGTTGGCAATGATAGCATTGGACTGTTGCCTTGTTATATTCTGATCGTCCCCTTCCTCTAGCTCTTCCTCTGTAGAAGTTCCTCCCACGGCTTCTACCTCCTTCATATGCACCTCTGCCTCCTCCTTCATATGCTACTTTCAGAGCTTGTTCCTCACCCTTCCTTTTTACAAACTTTTGTTCATGAAATACCAATAAACTCTGCAGCTCATCAATGCTTAGAGCATCAATGTCCTTTGATTCTTCAATGGAACATACAACGTAGTTGTATTTTTCCGTCAAAGACCGTAAGATCTTCTCTACCACTTTCACATCTTGCATATCCTCTCCATATGTCCTCATCTTATTGGCCACTGTCATGACCCTAGAGAAATACTCAGTCACTCCTTCACCCACTCTCATTTCCAGTGTCTCAAACTCTCTGCGGAGAGTTTGCAGGTAAGACCTCTTAACCCTTGCATTTCCTTCGAACTTTTTCTTCATTGCATCCCATATGCTCTTGGCAGTATTCTTGTTAAGTATAGTGTCAAGAACTGGCCTATCAATAGCTTGAAATAGATAGTTTTTTACCTTCAAATCCTTTAACTTCATATCATCAAGTTTCTTTTGTTGAGCATCTGTGTATACCGATCCACTTGCAGGTTCAGTGTAGCCAGTTTCCACCAGTTCCCACATCTCTTTGGATCGGAGAAAGTTCTCCATCAACATCCCCCAGTGGTCGTAGTGACCATTGAACCTGGGGATGGCTGGCTGAACAAAACTGCTCCCTTCTGTCGTCATGGTGCTGCAAGGATGAAGGCTGGATGAAGGCTGAATGAAGGCTGGATGAAGGCTGGGTACTGGCTCTGATACCACTTGTAAGGTTTAATGAGGGTTTTGTAGAAGGTGATTTACTGGAATGAGAGAGTGTAATTGTATTTGATGGAAATAGGCATTATATAGCCATATTACATTGTACTGAAATAACAAGAAATAACAAGAAATACTGACATAAAGGAAATAACAGAAAGCATACGAAAATAACAACAATGACAGCTAACAATAATGACAGCTAGGCACAATTAGTTTATCCTAACTGTTTTCATAATAGAACCCTTTCAAAAACATGTATATATGACCTCATGTACTTCCCCACTCGCAATGCTTATGGTCTCTCCAGTGTTGCTGGAAATATGGAGAAACTCACAGCATTGCAGGATGAATTCGAGAATGTTAAAACAAGGTTAGATGTTGAAAGGGAGAAGGCATTACGGCTTGAGAAGAAGGTTAATGTTCTCACACAAGGCTATCAGGTATATTATGGTTCAACTATTTCTTTGTTGTGAATGTAAACATGCTGTACATTACACCATTCACTCGGTTGTTATTTTTTATTTCTTTGGGTGTGCAACTTGTCATTGATTTTCTTTTTTGCAGCAAATTATAAGAATCTCCTTTTCTTGCTGTGTTAATTAGTTTTTATTACTTTTTCTTTGAGTTTCCACCCTTTTTTCAATCTTCAGTATCTGCAGGGTCTCTTTGATGTAGAACAGGATAGTAGCAAAGGTAGAGAGAAGTAGAATTCCCTATAGGATAGGGACTAAATAGAAGAATAGTTAATAATGCAGAGAAGAAAGAAGTCACTGTAGGAGAGGGATAAATAGAGAGCAAAAGTTGGTTATCACTGTTCAATTTATTTTCGAAAAGTCAACATAGAAAAGGTGCTCAAAAATAGGCAACAAAACCCAAATATTATCTCTTTTAAAGAAGGAAAGTCAATAACAGTATTTAAGAGAAGAATCCTAACTGAATTAAACAATATTAAAGCTTATTTTCCTGTATAATTGCATCTTAATACTCTATTTGTCCAAATTGATTTTGTTTTATGAATTTATGGTCACTGGAATGTTACGGATCCATTTTGCCGAATCCACTTAATATTTTACAAGTTCAGTGAACAAGTAAGATACTATAAAAATAATAGACATATATAATAAGACTTAACCTACAGGATAAAGAATCAAAACCCTTTAATCACTGGCCAAACTCAAATTGCAATTATAGAGATTTTTTTTTTTTTTATAGATTCTTAGTCATATGGGTAATTGTGATTTTCTTACCTTTTTTTCCCCCTAACTTCCAAAGTATCCTTGGCTATGGGAGGGCCCAACTTCATAGAAATAATCATTGGCCATTTCCTATTCAAATCAAGTTATTAAATCTTGTTTAACATGATTATGACATGATTACTTAAATTAATTTGAGTTAATTATTTTTTAATTTTTAATAACAAATTGAAGTTAGGTTATTTGGTTTTTTATTTAAAAAAATGAACTAGATTTTAACAGAATTATGGGCTACCCTCCCAAATTATTTGAAGTTCATCAAATCAACACTCATCTATTTTTTTCTCTTAAAAAACTTATTATAGAACAAGTCATCAATCAATAAAATTTGATTTACTGTATCGATGTTTAATAGCATTACTCAAATATCCTATTTTTTACTCATCAAACACAGGAAACAAACACTTTTTGACACAAATGTTTTTTTTTCTCACAAAATAATCCTTTAAATCAAATGGGAGCGTCTAAATATAAGCCGTTTATAATCCACCTGTCAGTATTCCACCGTGAGGCTCCAACGTACACTTTGTCCAACGGTCAAAAAATCTTAAAGCAACACAACCCCCCCCCCCCCCCCCAAAACCCCCCTCATTAAACTCAAATAATTCTCACATTCTCTCTCTCTCTCTCTCGCTCAAGAATTTGCAGATTCCTTTGAAAAAGGTCAAATCTTGATTTGTAGAAAGAACAAAGATAACCCCCCATTTTGATAGTGCAACAAGAAAGATGAGTAGTCTTCTTCAATACCCAGATGGGGTTAATGCCCCAGAAGTTCAAATATGGAACAATGCAGCGTTTGATAATGGAGAATCAGAGGATTCTTTGAATCTTAAGTCTTCTTGGTGGACTCAGAGTCTTGAGTCCAATGGAAGTAAAGAGAATCTCAGCCCAGTTTGTGAAGAATCATCTCCTGTTTTTGTCAATTCTTCAAATCCCACCAAGCCGCTTCAATCAAATACTAATCTTGTTAACTCACTAGGGAGCAATTTTTTGAAGATTGGGGTTTCAAAGACGGTGGCAAAGAATGGAGAGATAAAGAATCGGAATGAGAAAAAGATTGATATGGAGATTGACGAGATTGAGAGAGAGATTAAGCGTTTATCTTCAAGACTAGAGGCGCTTAGGCTGGGAGTGTTAGCTTTCCAACGAGTCCAACCCCGTCTAATTTGGAGTTCTGGAACTCCAAATATGGGTAAAACACTGAGGAGAGGTCAAGTTGTCACTTGTGTTGACAGTTTCAGCCAAGTTGAAAAAAATAGCAAAAAATTAACCATGTTAAGGGTATAAATTGTCCATTTCCCTTCATAAAATGTGTCTTGATCTTCAGGAAAAAAAAGAAGAGAATAAATGGTGATAAAAATTGAATTCATGATGTCCATTTGGACTATAAATGAGCTGAAAAAAATTAAAGGATGATAATGAGGAATAAAAGTGAGAAAGAAAAGAATTGGTAAAGGGAAATGAATATTATTACCATTTTTATTGTTGTTGTGTGTGATATGTGGATTAATATAAAAAAAATGGTGGGTATTTGTGGTTTCAAGAAGAACCGCGAGTGGAGGGCAACAAAAACAACAGGGTAACGCAAGTCGAACAGTAGGTAGGTATTTGGTACCTATATCTTCTTTATCTAATAATTATTCTCTTTATTAGTTATAGAACTACAAGTTACAATGTGGGTGCCTATTGATGAGAAAAAGAAAAGGGGTAAAGGAAATGTTAGGGGATGGAAAAGAAGAACAGAATAATTAATGATATTGGCGGGTGACGTCGATATCGGCATAATTTATAAACTTGATTAACTATTCGGTTTCAGAATAGTTAATGATATCGGCGGGTGACGTCGATATCGGCATAATTTATAAACTTGATTAACTATTCAGTTTCAGAATAGTTAATGATATCGGCGGGTGACGTCGATATCGGCATGATTTATAAACTTGATTAACTATTCGGTTTCAGAATAGTTAATGATATCGGCGGGTGACGTCAATATCGGCATAATTTATAAACTTGATTAACTATTCAGTTTTAGAATAGTTAATGATATCGGCGGGTTAATGATATCGGCGGGTGAAGTCGATATCGGCAAAATTAATAGACTTGATCAGCTTTCTGATATGAAAGAGAAGCAGTTAAAAGAAATAAATTTTCTTTTATATAATAAAAAAAAATGGTGTATATGGTTGTATTTAGAATCTCATATGATCTAAGTAGATTAATGGATATGTTGTATAAATTTTTCTGTAAATTGATAGTATTTACTAAATTGTTTTACTTATGTGGAAAATCTATATTTTGCAGGTTCTTCCCATTCTCATCAGGAATAGATTTTAAACCTTAATTCCTTTTTGTATAAGTTAGGAACTTAGGGAGTTATGGTGAAATTTTGATATGTAGAAGAACATGTAAATTGTATAGAATAGTATTTTTGTAAATTTTGTTTCTGGAATATTAAATGTATCCACCTATGCTCCGGATATTAGAAAGTACTAGATTATCTTAGAATATTAAACTATGTTATGTTCTATGTATATGTATATATGTGAAATCTTCATGTGCGAATTGGCTTTTTAATTTTTATCTTATGCGTGTGATGTAAGATGAAGTTTGGGAATGAATATGGTCCTGAGCATATTCTGGAATGAATTATGCAGTTAATTGTATTAAACATGAATGTGATTGTGGGTGAGCTGTGATCCAAATTGTGTGCAGGTTGTGTTATTGATAACTTGGGATCTCCCGATATAGGGGAGACTCTGCTGAAATTTTGTTAGAAATTTCAGCGAGAGAGAGAAAAAAAAATTGAACATTATGCAAGTTTGTATCCCGAAAAGAGATATAATATTTGACAGACACATAACTCCTGGAACTCTTGTATTTTTTACCGTTGTTAATGAGATTGAGTCCATTTCGACCCAGTTTCAAAAAGGATGATTGTTCTTGATCTCCATTCAATCTATAATTTTTGTGAGACCCGATATTTTGATCCCACTCTTTCATTTGCAAATACTCAGGTTGTTAAATCATCTCACCTAAAAACTTAAACTATTAGGTGAGATCATACAATATGATTTATATTATTTTTTAACACATCCCTTCAAGTGAAAGTCCTTTGAGCTTGAAACTTGCACAAGCCTACACTACCTTGTACTTGATTTTTATCAAATAGAATGAGGGTGTTGCGAACTCGTTACTGCTAGGTCAACAAGACTCTGATACCATGTTAAAAAACCATCTCACCTAAAAACTGAAGCTATTAGTTGAAACCCTAAAATATAATTTATATTATTCTCTGACACAAGGTCACTTGAAATCTCTAGCAACAAAACACAAGGTGAAATTCCTAACACTGGATTTGCCAATTTAACTGAGCTTCAACATATTGATCTGAGTTCTAGCTTGATTGAGGGAACATTAAGCAGCAATTTTGAAGTCGCTGTGTTTGTTTTTTGACAAGCTCCATGGAAAACTTCCAGTAGATTTTGGAAACCTCACTGCACAACAACAATTTTTCTGGAGCAATTCCGTCTTCATTGTTGCATTTAAAAGAACTAGTATATTTGAATTTGAGAAATTTAAGGAGGATGATGATGGTTGATCTCCATGACAGCTTTCCTTTCTCAAACATCCTCTCTTCTGATTTTGAATCTTCAAAATAATTCTATTGAAGGACAAATCCCAGAGTTTTTCAAAGCTTAAGAATCTTAAAATTCTGGATCTCTCTTACAATTACTCGAGTGGAAGAGTTCCTAAAAGTTTAGGAGAGCTCAATCAAATGATGAACACTTCTCACTGAGATGATGATGATGTTATCTTCAATTATATTAGTGCAACGATTGATATTGCTGTTGGTAAGAGTTGATCTGGTTATTTGTTCTTGTGCACCTTCTTTGTACTCAACTCATGCATTGTTTGTATACTATGATCCACTTCTTTTTACAGATTTGTGCATTCCTCAAAATAATTGTTTTAGTCAGTTGTTTAAGGTTCTACAAGCTGATTGATAAGTTGAGGTAACATGGGAAGCCTTCAGTTTGGTTGTTTCTGATGCTTCTGGATATCTGCTATTTTAGGGTGGAATTTGTTTGAGTCAATACAGGTATTTGTGATTAAAAGTGCGAAAGAAAATGGAAAAAGAAAGAAAGAAAGAAAGAAAGAAAGAGAGATTGAAATAAAATATGCATGAAAACGTAAAGAGACGGCTGCACATGTAAATTGCAACTGAAATCTGGAATTGCATGTCAGCCCTCAGCTAATCCAGTTTTGTTATTTTCTTCTGATAAGAAGAGGGGCATCCATCAGCCCTTTTTTATCTTTAGTCTTTTCGCCGTAGCATATTTCCTTCTTTCTGGTAAGAGGGGAAAATCAATTTACTCTTGTCTATCGCAGAAATAATTTCCTGTAGCTGGTGTGAAACCGAAAAAACTAATATGAATGAAGCAATCAGTGGGAGTGACCGACTACAAAATATGAAAGAGATCAGCTGATATAAACATTGATTAGCCTCAAACTGGAAAAACGATTGATGAATAGTTGGAATTCTAAATCAGTTTTGTTTGTGATGTAATGAATTTGAATAGACGGAAAATGTTGGAGGAGGAAACACGTGAGATTTATGGTCTTGTGCATGGACAAACCCGAAGGAGTGCAAGAATATGGGCATTGGAAGAGAAAGCACGCCAACTCTCTCTCCAAAGACGGACTCAGAAACCACCACCATCACCGTCAGCATTAGAAAGTAATCAAAAGAAAAGGAGGGGCCGCAAACGCAAAAGCCTCCTCCTAGACATGGGCGTTAATTCTGTTGCTCCCCCCCTGAAAGGAAAGGTCTGTTCTCCCCTCCTTTCTTTGCCTTTTCTTTTTATCAAAAATATTTTGCCTACTAACTTTTACATATTCATTTAGAAATAAAATAATTACCTTTGGTAAATATTATTGTCGTGATATGTGGTTGGATTGGGCTCTCTAATAGTCAGTCTCATTATTGATGATTGGGCAAATGGCTATGGCCTGACTGGGGCCCTTTCGTGAATTAAAGCTCTTAAAGACGAGGTAAGGCTGAGGCCCACATTCGGTTGTGAGGTCCAGCATTTTATAAATAATAATAATAATAGTAATAATTTATTATTATTATTAATAATAATAATAATAATAAGAGGCATTAGTGATTCACCGTGAGCAATACGTTGACCGGGGCAAATCGGTTATCTCACTTTCTTTCTTTTTTTGGCACATTGAAAGTGTTAAGTGTCCCCTCCATGCCTAGGTAACACGTGTGGCCAACGGGTCGCTACTTTGTCGTCGTCAATTTTCTCTCCTTTATGATTCTCGCGCCCAGCCCTCTAATTTTTAATACCAACACTTCAACTTTTTTTTCTTTGAATTCAGTCTCTCTTTTTTTATTACTATTTATTTTATTTGAAATAATTTATAAAACTTTTTTTTTCTTCTAATTTCATTCTTTTTCAATTATTTCATCTATCAAACTTGGTCATTATTTTTAAAATTTCTATTTTTTCCTTGATTTATTTATTTTTCAATTTAATCCTTCTTTTTTTAATTTCATTTCATGTAAAAATTAAATTTGGTCTTCATTCTTTAGATTGCTACTTTTTGTGTTATATCCTCTTGTCGATTTTTTTTATTTTTTATTTCATCATTCATTATTATATTTTACTTATTTTTTTTTTCATATTTGATTCTTATTCTTTTTATTTCTTTTTTTTGTGATTTTTTTTGGGTTTGTTTTCTATGAATAACTCAATCTCATGACTTAGAAGACCAGTTTTGAAGAATAGTGGTTTGACTTTAGTCTCTTTTAGATTTTTTTATAATTTCATAACTCAATATTATATTATTGGGTTTCATCTTAATGAGTTTTTTTTATAAGGTTATTTTAATCTTATATCTTAAGTCACAAGATATTTGAGTTAACCCGAGTTGACTTGATTTTTTAATGTTTTTTTTATTAATTTTTTATTTAATTATTTTGTTTGACTTCCATTGTTTTATTTAAATTTTTTATACAAGGTTATCTCATCCTTATAAGATGGCTATGTTTTTGACATGCTTACTAATTTCATTTTTATTTAGTTTATCTTTAGAAATTTGCTTTGTTGGTGATTAAGTTGTGATTTTTTTTTATTTTTTCTTTATAAAATTGTCTCATTCTCATTTAATTTTTGTTTTGTTATCAAATACGATCTTTGAGATCTTTCAAAATATTTATAGGGTGTCTTTTAATAATATTGACAAACATTTTTTTTATTAGTTATTGTTGTTGTTGTTGTTGATTTTTTATTTTACAATCATATTATTAAATTAATCAAGTTTAATCAACTTATTTGAATCAATTATATAAGTCCTAAATTTTTCTTACTCTTCTAAAAATGTTATTGTCATCTAATTATTATTTTTATGAAAAAAATTAACACTACTGGTCGGTTCATAATGATCCATTTACCTGTGTAGTTAAACATAGCTGTTTGCATTTCATACGAAGTAAATTGGTTTGTTTTCTCCCTTCTTAGCCCTTAGAAGGTTTGGTATTGTAACATAAAATAACGTGAAAATGTGGAGAAAAGAATATTAGGATTTCTTCAAGGATACTGAGAATTTCTAAAAACACATGAAAAAAATAACCAAATTGACAATTTTTCAGTATTGTGCCTAACTTGGAATTGGTAAAGTAACAACTTGATGTTGATTATGCTGATTTATGTCTTTATCCGTTAGACACTGTATTTGCATTGGAGAAATCTCTTAAAATGGTCTATTGATCATAAACGTTTTTCAGTATTTTGTCCATAGTTCTAATATTGATTAGTGCTTGCCTCTTGCCTGCTCTGTTAGAATTGATGCGGGGTAAATAGAATTAGAGATTAGTGGCATAAATATTTGACTTATTTCAAGGGCAAGTAGCAACATGTAAAGGTAATTAAAATTCTAACTGGAAGTTTTTCCTTCATAAAGGTCCTCTTGAATGCAAGGGCAGAATTGGTGACAAAGACTCATTCAGTTAGTTCCATATATGACCAATTATTGACAATTATATTTTAACTGGAAGACTGGGGGGGTATTCAGAAAATGGGTTGCTTGGTTTCATAAAGTTTGTAAGATGTAGTAATCTTGAATTTTTTCAAGTGCTAACTATACTCACTGAATATGCTTTGTTTTGCAGTGAAATACAGCTTAAAAGCCCAAATTGGCTTTTTGGCCAGAAAAAGTATGAAGAGAGTGGCAATGCCCCAAAGGCTGCTAAAAGTGAAATTGAAAATGGAGCGTCTCAGAAAGAGATCGATCTTGATGGTTACTCAGAATTAAATTGTCTTTCTTCAGTTGATATCAATGAAGAGGATATCTTCCAAAGGTACTTTTATATATTGTCTTCCCATTTTCCAGAGAGACAACACTGCTCTTAGACTTTCATTTCAGAATGCAAGGCTGCCCAAATTGGCTTTCTATTAGTCAAAGTTGAGCTTTGTTAATATCAACCGAGCAAGGGTATAAACATCTCATACTTTGCTTGGTCAAGCTGGTAGATTTGGATTTGGCTATAGCTTGAGTACTTGGCAAAAATATCTATCACCATTCACATGTAACTTCATGCATGTCAGCATGTGGGCATACATATGCAAGTTCCTATTAATTTCCTAAGTTGGATTATAAATTTTGAATACTGTTCTTTGATTAAGAATGTGAATTGATTGCGCAACTATATTCACTACATAGGAAATGCATGCTAGTCAGGTAGTTGCAATTTCTATGTTTTGCACTCTTTTTGTTTATTTTTTTTTCCTTTTTTTTGTGGCAACTCAAATCAATGACAATTGTCCAGTTGTGGTTCGGTTTCAAGGTACCTTGCAGTGACTTCAGTTGATGAAGCTAGCGGCTGGTATGGTGGTACGCTACTAGGTGATCAAGATGAAGACAGTGAGATATATAAACATTATGCTGAATTGTCACTACAAAAAAAGGGAGCGTTTTGCAACGGCTTGATCCGTTGCAAAATACAAAGAAATCCGTTGCAAATATTAATTTGCAACGGCATTTGCAACGGGCACAATCCGTTAGAAATAAGTCGCCACAAATTTCGTTTGCAACGGATAATCCGTTGCAAAATAATTTGCAACGGCAGAGCCGTTGCAATTTATACCGTTGCAAATACACGGTTTGCAACGGAGTGAGCTGTTGCAATTGCAACGGGGTGCAACGGAGACCGTTGAAATGGAGCCTGTTGCAATTGCAACGGAGCCCGTTGCAATGGCAGGTCCGCCCGTTGCAATTGCAACGGAGAGGCCGTTGCAATTGCAACGTATCTGCCGTTGCAATTGCAACGGGTTGCAACGGCAGGAAGCTAAATGCAAATATTGATTCTTGGAATTGATTTTCATAAATATTATTGATATATTATTGATATTGAGAACTAAATATTGTTAAGATAAAAATTTCATAAATTAAAATTTATAATACAACAGAAATTCGGTTACATTTACATGTAGAAGTAAATCAACATGGAATAAAAAAATACATATTTTGAAGTGTTTAAAAAAATACACCGATCCTCTTTGGTCTTCATGGCCAGTTCCATTTGCTCAATCCTTCGATTAATTAGTTGTTGCTATCTTCTTCTCCATTTGCTCAATCCTTCGATCATGTATTGAACTGCCATAATTCTCTGCAGATAAAAACATGAATATTCATAAATGTTCATGTCCACCAGATGGAGAGGGCTCCAATGCATCAACTTGCTAAGCCCCGGTCACAATGTGAACACCAGAGAGGTCTCCAATGGAAGTGTCAGCATACTCAATCGGTGCAGTGCTTACATGGGAGAAGTTCTTCCACTTGATAGGCTCAAACCAGCGGCTGTCTTGCTCCTCAGGACCTTGCCACTTGGGGGCTCCAATGGCCACATATGCATCCCAGTGGGGTTGAAGAGATACAAGATGCTGCAAATTGATGGAAAGTCTGTTCTGCTTAATGCCCTCTAGGCTAAGTCTTAGACCAGTAACTGGCTTACGGCCTACTGTTACCTGCAGCTTTAAAAATGTTTAGACTTTGGTAGTAAAAGTAGTCATGTTGAAATCCTAAAGATCTTATTGCAGAGTCATTTTGCATTAAGTGAGAAACTTTACGCTAGGTGTAGAAAAACACAATGGAGTTCTATGTATTTCGGAGACATCATTTTGAAATTACCCAAAAGCTACACTCATTTCATTTCATTTCATCCGATCCTAATACACCTCAGAAAGAAGCAAGTCCACCAATGGCACTTGCTTGTCAGGTGCTAGTGTAAATAGTAACACTCTTCTTGGTAAAGCTTTCTCTTAGAGGCTTATTATTATATGAAAAGTAATGCTATTTAAGCTTGAACTTAAGTTCTCAAAACCTCTATCCAACATTCATCACCACAAACAAATTACGGGAATTTTAATTCTTATAGTTCAACTATACTATGGATGACAATTTACATTTTTTTTGCTGCTGGGAGTTTTCCTTTTTTTGCAAGATATGAGTGGTCACCACAGGATTAAGAATTCAAGTAATTTTAAAACGGCAGTTTTGAAGGAATGATGCATGAGATGACAAAAAAGAAATCATATTACAAAGTATATGAAGCTACTATCCTTGACTTCTTAATATCACTTGCTATCAATTCAACATTAATTTCCATTACCATATCAAGAAGATACACTTTGAAAACATACCTGATCTGGGCTTATATACAGCTTGGGACCCATCAAGCTGAACTGAAGAGATTGACAAACAGGCTCCTTTCTTTGAAGGTTATTCTGCTCTGGAGCCCAACCATTAGCAATTTGAAAATCCAAGAAATACTGCAAATCCTCTATAGGTGGCTTGTCTGATAAAAGGAAAACCACAAGAAAAAATATTTCAATTGTTGAGATTTTTTTAAAAGGTGGTGTGCAATACAAGTATTTCCTGGAAGATTACTCATCCAAGTGCTACACTCGCCGAAGCACATTTACACACTTCAAAGCCATCATGGGATCTGTTGCATTACTGCTGGTGTGATCACAACTATGAATGTCTTAAATTTTAAATTATTCAAATCAGCAACTTTTAAATTAAATAATAGTTCAGATTATCTTTGCAAGGAATATGCAAAATTCAGCAATCCAATTTTCACTTAAATCATACCCAAACTTAAGGGACTCCATACACTCAGCTTTATGAAAAAACTTAACCTCATTCAAACCATAGCTTTTTTTCCAGATTAGTTAGCCACATAAATTGCCGGCCAGGAAAAATCAGAACAATATATTTCTGTAGTCTTCTGACACTTGACTTGAAAACAAATCAAATCAACAATCCTAACACGCACAAGTTGACAATCAAAGAGCATAAATTTTATGACTTCCCAAATCACAAGAGACTGGACCTAAAGTAAAATAAATAAATAAAAGAAATCCAAGCATGCCCAGATAATGAATGGAAAGAAAAGAAAAGAAAAGAAAAATTAACCTCATGGAAGGAGCAAACAGGAATCCTCTCAATGCTTCTTCTCCCTGGAGAGCAATCGATGTCAAAAGAAACACTAGGCAGCACAAGCTCATGAGAGATATCAAGATCCCTAGCATGTTCTTCGTCAATATGAACCAACCTAGACCCAGTAGCTCCTTTACAATATAAAAGTCTTATATCAGATGTGACATCAAAGCCACGACCCAAAGCTTGAATTGAGTTGCAGAGAGTAGTGGTCAAATCATCAGAACCCAAGCTCATCTTTCACAGCAGATCCTAAAGGAAATGAAAAAAAAAAGCAGCAAAACGACCAATCGATGTAGGTAAAACGCGGAACAGAGACAGATCATGCTAAAAACTGAAAAAGAAATGCAATAAAACGAGAAAATAACAGAGGAGCCAGATCTAAGAAATAAAGAGGCGATGACATAAAGAGAGATCTAAGAGGAGACCATCTCCGTCCTTATCGAATAGGCTGAAAGCTTCCTTGAACTCGGAGATCTGGTCGTCGGTGAGCTGATCGGCCATTTTTGTTTGGAGAGAAGGGAATATCAAAGAGGTAGATAAATATATAAAAAAAAGGAAGTGGCTGGCTGCCGAGGGAGGGAGGGGGCTGGAGAGGGAGGCTGGAGAGGGAGTGGGAGCTGGCGAGGGAAGGGGGCGGCGCAATTGGAAAAATGTGAAGGAATGTAGGGTTTGGGTGGGTGGGGGGTTTTATATTAATTATTATTATTAATCATAATTAAATTCATTTTTTAATAATAATTAAATTCATTTTTTTTAATTTAAATATAAATAAAAAATAATAATTTTATTTATTAATTTATATTATCAGGAATGTAGGAATGTAATGGAATGTATTTTAATTAATTATGTTTGAACTTATTGGTTATTTATTAATGTGTTCATTTTATTTTCTTAAGTTTTTCTAGCACTCAAAGACAATAAGTAACATTAATTAACTTCAAATACAACAACCATAAAAAAAACATACAAATTACTTTAAAAACATACAATAAGTAGCTTAAATTTCAAATATTGCGGATCTTTTAATTATATTTAAATTTATTTTTTTAATTTAAACATGATTAAAAAATTAATTTTATTGTTGGAAGGTTTTTCAAAAGCAATTATTTAATTGTATAATTTACTCCTATTAATTGCATAATTAAACTAAATTCAAAATAATTGCATTATATTTGAAATATCAATAAAAAAATCAAATATACATTATTCAAAGAGCCATTTTCAAGATTTGAATCTTCAAAATGGATCTTGCCATTGAACTTGCTCTTACAAAGAGGTTGAGCCAGATTCGGAGTAGTTGAAGGAGGTGAAGTTGGGTTAGAGAGTTCGGATTGGGTCGGATTATCCATAATTAAAGGTTTTGAAATGAAAATGAAAACATGTTTTTGTGGTTGATCCTCGTGAGATTTAAGTTAGATATATTGCTTAGAACCTGACAGAGCACGCACACGTGCATGCGCTGATGATGAATTATTTGATTTTATGCTTCAAAATTGTTTCTTGCATCTTTTTTAGTAATTTTTTGATGTTTTATATTAAAATATATTTTTTTTTTGAGATTTTTTTATATTTTTATAGTAAAATAACTATTCTATCCTAATATAAGATAAAAACTAAGAGTTAACAGAGGAGGTGTCACAGTGATTTCACATACTATTGCACGGTAAAATAACTCTTTTACCCATGATAAGACAAAATTGAAGAGTTGAATGTAGGGGTGCTATGTTAATTTATCATTTTTTATTATTCTTTTCTGCGAATACTATGTACGCATCTGACACCCCCGCCGACAATGAATTATTTGATTTTATGCTTCAAAATTGTTTCTTGCATCTTTTTTAGTAATTTTTTGATGTTTTATATTAAAATATATATTTTTTTTGAGATTTTTTTTATATTTTTATAGTAAAATAACTATTCTATCCTAATATAAGATAAAAACTAAGAGTTAACAGAGGAGGTGTCACAGTGATTTCACATACTATTGCACGGTAAAATAACTCTTTTACCCATGATAAGACAAAATTGAAGAGTTGAATGTAGGGGTGCTATGTTAATTTATCATTTTTTATTATTCTTTTCTGCGAATACTATGTACGCATCTGACACCCCCGCCGACAATGAATTATTTGATTTTATGCTTCAAAATTGTTTCTTGCATCTTTTTTAGTAATTTTTTGATGTTTTATATTAAAATATATTTTTTTTTTGAGATTTTTTTATATTTTTATAGTAAAATAACTATTCTATCCTAATATAAGATAAAAACTAAGAGTTAACAGAGGAGGTGTCACAGTGATTTCACATACTATTGCACGGTAAAATAACTCTTTTACCCATGATAAGACAAAATTGAAGAGTTGAATGTAGGGGTGCTATGTTAATTTATCATTTTTTATTATTCTTTTCTGCGAATACTATGTACGCATCTGACACCCCCGCCGACAATGAATTATTTGATTTTATGCTTCAAAATTGTTTCTTGCATCTTTTTTAGTAATTTTTTGATGTTTTATATTAAAATATATATTTTTTTTGAGATTTTTTTATATTTTTATAGTAAAATAACTATTCTATCCTAATATAAGATAAAAACTAAGAGTTAACAGAGGAGGTGTCACAGTGATTTCACATACTATTGCACGGTAAAATAACTCTTTTACCCATGATAAGACAAAATTGAAGAGTTGAATGTAGGGGTGCTATGTTAATTTATCATTTTTTATTATTCTTTTCTGCGAATACTATGTACGCATCTAACACCCCCGCCGACAATATTCGACCTGACGCACACCTTATTTTTGTCTATATTTATATATGTGTGCTCTTAGTTTTGATTTTTAATTTTTATTATTTTCTTATTTGTTAAGGTGGTAACTTTTTGAAAATTTTTGTTCTTAGATTTTAGTTTGTTCTTTCTTTTAGTTTTTTTTTTATTTTCAAGTCAAATAATTTTTTTCCAGCTAATATTTTTTTTTCATTGATTTTGTTTGCTATTTTGTTATAGTTTTTAGGCTTTTTTATTCTTTGATTTAATTTTTTTTTTCATTATTGATGCAATAATAATAATAATAATAATAATAATAATAGTTTTATTCTTTGCAACGGATTCGCCGTTGCAAATTTAATTTGCAACGGACAATTTTGCAACGGTTAATCCGTTGCAAAATCCGTTGCAACATTGTCCGTTGCAAATTAAATTTGCAACGGCGAATCCGTTGCAAACCATGGTTTTTTTTTTTTTCTGGAATTTTCATTTGCAACGGATTAGCCGTTGCAAATGTAATTTGCAACGGACAATTTTGCAACGGATAATCCGTTGCAAAATCCGTTGCAAAATTGTCCGTTGCTAATTAAATTTGCAACGGCGAATCCGTTGCAAACCATGTTTTTTTTTTTTTTTTCTGGAATTGGTTTAGCAACGAAAAATCCGTTGCTAAACAATTTTCGGATGCAAATTTAGCAACGGAATATTGCCGTTGCAAAATTCCGTTGCTAACGGCACCCTTTTTTTGTAGTGTGTGCCAGGTAAATTGATTTAGGCTCTAAGCACACTTGACAAATAGGTATGGTGTTACATTACTAGGTGACCAAGATGAAAGCAGTGAGATATATAAACATCATGCTGAATTGTGCCAGGAAAACTGATTTAGGCCTTAAGAACGCATGACAAATAAGACAGGCTAGACTGCCTTCTGCATAAGCAACACTACTGGAAATTGACATTTGCAACCTGATGAAGCCTACTTTTTGGCATCCCGTATTTTGTGCAGTGTTGTGTTTCATACTCTGTGAGAGAGAGAGAGAAGGAAATGGGAAAACGTTGAAATGAATGGTGTCTATTTTCTAGTGCATTGAACACTTATTATTTTAACAAACTGTACTTGGATCAACAGGGATCAGCTATGGAGTCCTTCGAGCATGATCTGGATATAGAGAAACACTATGCTGATGTTCTATGCATGAACACAACTGATGTTTTAGATGATTCTACTGCTGAAGCAGATATGGAAGCTGCTCTCATGGATTATGATCGCATTGTAGCTGATCTTGGGATTGTACCACTGTCATGTAAATCCTTCGCTGCCGATCCAAGTTGGCTGACGAGATGGATTGTTGGGGAAGAGAAGGTAGAAAAGGTCTAAAGCTAGCCTCTGCATGCACTATATGACTGTTGGAAGCACGCCTTAGTTTTCTGTTCTCAGAAAAAAGTAAATAATTGTTTACATGGAAAACAAAAAGAAAAAAAAAAGAGTATATAGTTGTGTGTAAAATATGCAAAGGGCGCTCTCTTAATTGAGACAAGACTTGCATCTTTATATATGTAGGCTTGATATGCACATTGTCTCGAAAGGAAATTTCATTTTGTTAGCAATCTGTTTGTGTGTTTGTAGAGAATGCATTGTTCTTTCCCTTCTCCAAAATGGTGTTCCATTTCATTTGCGCTGGCCTGAGTAGCTCAACAGCAACAACTAATTCTTGTGGAAAAAGAAATAGCCAAGACTGCTTTCTTTACTCTAGGGTGTTGATTATTGAATTTCACCTCTATGTTTTTTTTTTAAAATCGATTTTATGTGTTGTATTTTTTTCAATTTTAAAGTGTATTGACTTGACATTGCAAAATTTGTACAATACTATAGAACAATTAGATAAAATCTAAAACCCGCGACAGGTATTTAACTATGGAGTTTACGCTGTTTATTATGATACTGGATTTTTCACTTATTTATTTTTGGTTTTTTAAGTTTTATGTTATACAATTTAATTCTAATCAAATGCTAATTACATTTGAATTCTTAGTCAAATGTGAAATAAAAAAAAGACCGAAATAAAGGTGTTGTACTTGAACTCTAGGAATCAAGGTTGTAAATTCTTGTGTTTTGTCTGGAATAATTGATACATTTTGTTTCAATTCAAAAAACATAACAAATTAAAATGAATTTTATTTCGCTAAGAATCTCGGTCTGTTCTGGAAATTCTGTCTGGAACATTCTAGTTTTGTTTCACCTATTCCATTCCAAGTAAATAGTGTTTTTTTGAATAATAATAGTTGTACAATATCAATCATCTCTTAATCCAACTGTTAGATTGAGATAAAATTTTACAAGGAGTATCTTGACGTATTTATATATATTATGTTAAAATTTCAAAGCAATCAGAGAATATAACGACCTTACGAGATTGATGATGGTATTCTCGTAATATTATCTAGGTTCATAATTTTGTTCAGAAAAATCATTTTATCATGTCTTTTTTTAGATTATTTTTTTCTCAATTTCATTATTTAACAACGAGTTTATTACGAATTAAGCTTTATAATTTGATTTGATTTGTTTTATTTAAAGTTGTCATGGTCTTATAACACAGGTCACACATTGAAAGATTAACTTAGGTTGATCCTAGTTGATTCTAGTTGATTCAATATATCATCATTTCAATCTTAACATTGACACTTTTTAGTGGTTGGCAACCCCCACGTGATTATGCAAATTTTTTTCTTAATATGCCAAGTGTCTTCTTTTGTAATTACATTATATTATAGTATAGCGATGAACTGAAAACAAAAAAATAAAAAAACAAAATATTTAAAAAGTATGTTTGTGAATTTATATTTCAAAATAAAAAGTATGTTTGTATTTGAAAATTGATGCTTATGAGATTAAGAAATACATGGAAAGAAGAAGAAGAAGAAAGTTTTGATTAAGAAATATTTTTTCCATTAACAAAAATTATAGGAAACAATTTTAATTTTATCCTTTAATATTAGATAACTTTGAGAATTAGCTTCTTTGTTTTATTTGAGAAAAAAACATAAAAAAAAAACATGAGTAAACTCGGGTTGACCAATGATTCGGACATGAAATCGAGATACTTTTATAGAGAAAAATATGAAAAAACAACAAAACTCAATATCAAAGAAACATTATGGTGATGGATAAAATTGAAGAAAAAAAATCAATTCTAAAAAAAGATTGAAGTTAACTTAATCTTCTAAAATTAATATATCACAGTAACAGGTGCAGGCTGGGCTTCCACTCCTCACGGGCTGGAAGCCCAAGACGTTTTGGTCTGGGCTTCTTCCAGTCCTCACGGGCTGGAAGCCCAAATGGTTTTGGTCTGGGCTTCCACTCCTCACGAGCTGGAAGCCCAAGTATATTTAAACATGTGGGCCGGCATGAAGCCCGACCCGCTTACCTGGCCGGCCCGTGTGAACAGTGGGACGCAAATTGCGTCCCATTGCTCGCATGCACGAGAAGACGATGAACAGTCGATTATTCGACTGTGACGAAAGGCGTACCTGCTAGTACCGTTGGGTAGAGGAGGCCGAGGTGATGATTCCTGTCGTGGTGGCGTCGTCAACGGTGGCCTGTGGTGGCCGGAGGGGGCGTTGGAAACCGCCGATCTGTTGTTGCTGTGCTCTGTCACCGCTGGAGCTCTCATCAGAGCTGGAGAAGAAGGCCGAGCTCGCTGTTGGGGATCTTCTGGAGGTCGCAGGGAACTGGACGGAGGAGGAAGGGGCTGCTTGATGTGCTGGTTTTTAAAGAGAGAGAGGCAACGTCGGGGGGAGAAAGAGAGAGCACTGCAACGGAAGAAATGAAACGGGAGAGAGAGAAATGACGCCGGAGACGAGGGGATGAAGATTAACTAAATTTTTACGCAAATTTTCCTCTGCATTCTCCACTTTGTTCTCTGTTCTTACGTGAATTTTTCTATAAAAATACTCTCTGTTTCTTCTCCTCTGTCTTTCTCTTTCACCTTTGTTTTTTTTCTTTTTCTCCCCCCCTGGTGTGCATGCTGCGAACGGGTATTTATAGGGAAATAGAGGAAATAAATGTTGTGTGTGCTGTGGCCTCTGCATTTTTGCAGAGGGCTGAGGGGATGTTGCAGGGCTGTTCCTGCACCGTGGCCTCTGCATTTTTGCAGAGGGCTGAGGGAATGTTGTTATAAGTAAATTTCATCACTTACTCCAACAATTGTTAGAGGTAATCGTTAGTAGTAAGCAGATCAACAATTAAATTTGTGAGACCATAATTATTGTTAGAGAAAAAAAAATCAATAATTTTTTTTTATTTTCATAGTATTATATTAAAAGTATTTCAGAACAATGTAAGCATTGTATAGCTCCTCCTGTTACAGAATGGCGCATATTCAACGAATCCCCTATCAGAAACGCACCAGGGGTTGGATAGGAAGACGCAGGCATGATTCTGTTTGGCATTGTTCTTATGTTCCCCTTATCAATTGCACATATGTAAGCATTGTATAGCTCAGCTGGCATCTGAAATGTGCAAATTTCTGTATTAGTTCAAACATCATGTATATTGAATAAAAAGAACTAGCAAAGATGCTGAAAAGTCGTCTTAGACTTTCTGATATTATTAACAACAAATTCATGATCAAGGAGCCATAGCTATAGAAAATATGGACAATATGAAACTTTACGTCGAAGTCTGAAATTGACCATGTCTGGATGCAACCTCTAATTCCTCTAATTCCTCTGATCTTAGTCAAAAAATGCTAAAATGTCGTCTTAGACTGGCATCATGAGACATTTTTCATTTTGCTTTCTGATATTATTAGCAAAAAATTCACGATCAAGGAGTCTCTATAAATTAATCAGAATAAGCTTCAGTTCATTAACATTATGTCAAGCAACTACACATACTTGAGGTGCCACCACTGTTTTCAAGTAGCTTGCCATTTCACCAGTGGAAATAGAAGGTGGTTTCGGGCCAGGTACATCAACTAAACAACGAATTTCATTGCTGCTATTAGGATAAGCTATGGCAATTGTATCCTTCAAAATAAAGTAGGCACGATTTGCATATGGAAGATTATAATCTTCCAGGACCAAACCGACAGAGTAGGATGGGACTTCAATCTGCAAGAAAGATTACAATTTTTTTTTTTAAGTTTTGGAACGAAAAAAATTATTAGATCATGATGTTGGATTATAAAAGAAAATCTCGATTATGAGATATTTTGAAAGAGAGGAATATAATGTTAATTGAACTTCATACTCATTGACTGGTCAATTTAGCAATGGATTGTATTTTACAATAAAAAAGCCATTACAAATATACTTGTTTTAATTCTAAAATAGATAATCCGTTATAAATATGTTTATTTTAAATCTATAACAAATAATCTATTGCAGATATGTTTGTTTTAAATCTGCAACGGATAATCCATTTATTTTAAATCTATAACGAATAATCTATTGTATATCTATTTATTTTAAAACTTGTGTTCTTTATAAACAAAAATCCTCTCCGTTAATAATTCATTTTTGTCTCTCTTTCCTCTCTTCCTTTCCTATTGTTTTTCGAGTTAAGAAAAAATACACCATGGCTGAATACACATGGTGTATTCGTATTCGTATTCGCTGCAGGTACTCTTTTGTTTTTTGTTTTTTTCTTCATTTAATTCTCTTTCGCTCCATTGATGTAGAACAGGTTGCGGAATCATACATGCTCAAGAGGGATCACCCAAAATTCAAAGGCAACTGAATTTCGGCAACCGGGTCGTCGAAGTCGGAATAACGCGAAACTCACCCAGTCAATGCGTTTCGTCGTTTGCGGAAGAAATAATGACAATAGGACATGACGAAAAGCAAAGTACCGCGAGAAAAAATGAATGAAAAAGAAAACAAAGTAATATAAAGAGTAGTCTAGGCCATGCAAGGAAAAACGTAGACCAAGCACGCAAAGAGCATGAAAATAACAGCCAAAAATTCACACTCATATAGCAAGTAAACAAACAATCAGCACTATATATTATGAAAAAAAAATAAAACAACAACCAAGGAAAGCATTAAGAAAACGACAATCAAAATTTCAGCTGAAAAACTCAATGGTTGCATATTTAACGAACACCAACACACTCAAGCCAAACAACAAGCCAACCATTCGCAGCTAAAAATGAATGGCAAAGATACAAAAAGAACCATAAGAAGCATGCAAGGAAGCGCGCAATGGACAGCTTAAAACAGCAGCGAATAAAGCTTAAAAAAATCGCCACAAACATAACAAAAACAGCAGCTTTCAAGCGCTAGCTTGGCTGGAACACGATGAAACAGCAAAAACAAACTAAGATAACATCACCAGAAGCCAAGAACCAAAAGAAAAAAAATGCAAGAAAAGGAAAACCAAGAAGCATAAAAAGCAGCAAGGACAATGATAGAAATAACTCAGAACTGAGATCGAAAAAGCATGAAAATCAATCGAATGTATAATCAAGTTAGACAGCTAATCATATAGCAAATATATTGATTGTGTTATACCTCTTAAAGTAAGTTAACGAATAGAAACGAAATTAACTGAATGCATAACATAGTTATACAGCCAATCATATAGCATATATATTGATTCCACTATGTATATTGAATTAACTTTAGTAACAGAAATTAAAAATGTATATGTATTTGAAATAGTTTGCTGAATTTATGTAGAAAAAGAATATGCAGAGCTATCATTATCAGACCTAGGTTTGACACAAACATATCAACAATGCAATATCAAAAGAATCAAATTCCTAGAATTAGAACCTAATAGTGGATGTTAAGCTATGAACTCCATCATTGTTTTAGAGACAGTGCACAATGGAGAAAACAGTAAAACATCAACGCCAATTATTTGTTAGTTAATGTAAAGAGTAAAAATATGACAACTTCCCTCTCTCCTCTCTGACACAGAGATTGATAAAAATATTCTTCACTCTTTACATTCTTTTTTATAATTAAAGAAATTAATCCATCTATGGCAAAAGCTAGAAGCAAAGTAAAACACTTATATCTCATATTTATTTGTTTACATTTTCTCACATTCAATCATATTGAACTGTCAAAATTTGACAATTTATGATGATCATTTTGAATCAATGATCCAGATACTACAGGGTTGAATCAATGATTGATTTTCTCTCTTCTTTTTTTGTCCAAGTAATATCGTCTCTTTAGAACACAAATGTTGTGTTAACTGATATTGTAGTTAAATAATATTTTAGAATATGATTTATATTATTTTTTAACACACTCATGTGAAAATTCTTTGAACTTGCTTGATTTTTTTATCGAATACAATGAGGATGATGAGATTCGAACTTGTGATTAAGGAACCATCTCACTAAAGCTTAAGTTCTTAGATGAGACTCGGAATATGATTTATATTATTGTCTAATAATTATTTTACGACCTCTGCAGGTTCTATGAGAGGGCTGAGATGAACTTCGGTGCTGAGAATGGGTGCAAGTGCGGATCAAACTGCACCTGTGATCCATGCACCTGCAAATGAGGAAACATGGGCATGGTCCCAACAGAGCAGTGATTAATCAACCAGTTGGTTAGTTCATGTGTGTGTAATGGTGTTTCCTGTTGTTTAATAATTAATAAACAGCAAAGGGTTCCTCAAAATCCTTTGTCTTGTGTGCGCGTCACTGCTCTTGTTGGCTGCTTCAACTATCAAGGTGTTTCCATGGATGCTTGGGAAACTTGAACTATGTGGAGTTGATGATTATTGTATGAAAATGCTTAAATAGTTTCTGTTTAAACCTTTTCATCTCTTTTACCTATAGATCATAAACTTCTTTTTACCTGCTTTGACACCATTGATTTGGTCAAATTCGATAATAAAAATGTATTAATAATATGAAATACTGTGAATCTGTGGATGTGGAAGTTTTAAGCAAAAAAATCATTTCACAGCTTAACCTAATCACTAACATCCAACCACTTCCTTTCACTATCAATTTTGATATTCTTAACAAGTTTCGTTCCGTGATAATCTTATCATGTCCGACTATATCATTGACGTATACAACCATATGAATCCAACGAGAAAAAGCTTCGCAATTTAAAATCACTTAGTCTGCAACCGCAATTTCGGGCGTGTGCAGTACAAAATGTTCATCATATTCCTATTCCAGACGCGGTGAATCCTTAGCTTTAGATTCACATATATTACTTCAAATTACACGATCCACTAAGCCAATAACATCACACCACAACAACACGATTTTTTTCCCCAAAGAAACTTTACCCCCGGAAAGCGTATTTTGTAGGTTCAGGTGGACGTGTAAAATCTCGGTTGTCCCAGACTCTTATAAGAGGTGCACGCCCTAACTCGAACTCGGGACCTGTTACGCAAATCTCAAGCTTTTTGCAATCACGACACGTTTCTCGGGGACTATAGTTTCTTACAGAGGAAACAGCTTTCCCTTTTGCTCTTGAGGACTGGAGAAATTGGGGTAGGAAATTCAAGCATCAGACCAATGTAAGATAAGGGGCCTTTCTCCCTCTTATCTTACCACTAGGCCAGCAGGTCTGAGCCTCAACACTTGAAGAACTTGCGAAAGGAAAGGCCAGGCAAATGGGAAGAACACTAGACCAGATCTGCTTCCTCATATTTTGTTTCCTCTACTGTTGTTTTGGATATGGTTTGGAGTGAAGAAGCTACATTTGTGCAAGACTTTATATACAGATCAGCCTTTGCTTGGATACTTAAATGCTGGAAAAATCTCAATTATAAATTCAAAAAACAAATATGGCAATAAATTGCCTTACAAAGAAAACTGAAAGCTGAAAATATGCAACCCACGTTTTGCAATCCTAACAACGTGGTATAAAACTAAGTCAGAATCAAAACAAATAACTTATTGCTACATAATATGACTTATTAACAACAATTGAAAGAAACCTAATTCTACAACCCTACAACTAGAAAATCTTAACTTCAACATTGTGTCCGTACAATTTTTTTACACAAGAACATAGTAAGTAACTAGTTTTTATATTAGGAGGCATGACCCCCAATAAAATACAACCGGTGTAATTCGACTCTTGAACTTTAAAGGTTTGATTTGTTAATTTGATATTTAACCGGTGAATTTTATTTTTAAAAAATTATTTTGAGATTAATTTGTTACTGAATTTAATGCATATTTGATATTATATTTTTATTTTTATTTGGATGGATTTTAAAAATAATTTTAACAATTAATAACTTAAAAAAATAACAAATTAATATTTTTTTGATTTTAACAATTTGATATAAAACCATAAAATCTTGATTTTTAGATTCAATTAATAGACGGCGAGTCAAAGTCGTCTTGTTCACACCCATAATTGCTTGCTGAAATCTATACCTTTAGATTTTGAGGGTATCGAACGAGACCCGCAAGCGAAAACCAAACAAGAGATATAGGCAACCAGTTGCTCGGAAATTGTCTGAATATTTTGCCGTATGGAAAATCATGCCATTAATTTGAATGCGATGCTGCGAAAACATGCCCCACAACAAGCAAGAGCTTTAAATTTCCTTGGTCCCTTTCCTTTTATATGATCATTAAAGTCACCAAGTAGCTGGAATCCGACCACCTCGTAAACACCATACAGAGGTAACCTTTGACATTGTTTCTACTGCTTGCATGCTTGAAACTTTTTTCGTTTCATCTTTTCAGCAATATTAATTGTTGCAGGACAGCAGTCTTGATGGACTGAGTTGAATAAACGTGTTTGTGTAGTTGAAAGAAAGTGACGTCCTTCAGTTCTGAGATGTCAAACTAAGGCAGCTGGAAGCAGTATTGATCAGCTATGGACTTCTCTATATTTCTCTGTAGTTGTGTTTACAGGTTCATTTATATACTTGAATTCTTATAAAATCAAGAAATTAAATCATTCAAATAAATTTAATGTACTAAGAAAAACAAGTATTCTGGTAACTTAGTTATTACAAATCTTTCTTTAAGAATTTCTATATTAACTAGGATTCTTCTTTTATCTAACTATGATAAAACTCAACTAGATAGCAATATTAAATTTTTACAAACTCTAAATCGATATTGGATTTCATTAGTTTAGGTATTGATCGCATTGTTCATACTGTTAGTGACTTCCTAAGCACTGCAACAGATGAGGTGTGCACAGTGCGCTTACATGGGATGCCAGAAATAGGCAATGAGTTCTTGCTGTTTTTGATGATGTGGCAATACATATTGTAAGCATACAAAATGTATGAAGTGTGAATTCTGTTGAGAGTAATAATAGATTTAAATTTCCTTTCATTTCATCAATTGTGAGAGCATCAGAAGATAAATCAGTGAGCACAAGATCATTTAAGCAGTATGTTAAAGGAAAGCATATATGCCTTGACTTGATTGTAGGACCTGTAATAGACCAACGGTCTAATTAGCAATGTCATAGGAAAGAAATTGTAATCTCTAGCAATCAGGGATTAGTTACCTTGTATAGGCTAAAGACTTGTGTATAAAGCCTACCCCTATACATGAATGTATATACAACAGAACAAAGCAATACAGTGAATACTACAAACTTTCACATGGTATCAGAGCACCGATCCTGGTGACCCAAAACAACCACTTCACTTCCGCTGAAACACAACCCAAAGTTTTCTTTTTCAATCAACATGGGGGACGAAAGTGCATCAGATAAAGCACCATGGCATTTTTCAAAGAGTAAGAAATGATTATTATTTTGGGTTACGAAGTGATTGAATATTTTATTATTTGAAATGTTTAGATAATTATTTAATCGGTAGATTGTCTATGTGTATCGAAGCGTAGGGTAAGTGACTCGTATAGTTTTTCATTATAAATAATTTAGCCCAATTTTCCCACCTGTTTTGTCTATTTGTGGCTTCGTATATTTTTTGTTTGAATGATATTAAATCTGAAATCTCATATATGAAAATGTCGTGAAAGTCCATTTTCATTTTAAAAAATATCGACTAATAAATTATTTTGATTATAATTACATTTTAATCATCATGATTCTAAATTATGATAATTATTATAGTTGTTATTATAATCATTATTGTAAATAATTAATATTCTGATTATAACTGACAGTATTGTTATACTCGTTGTCATTACTATGACAATAATCATCACTATAACCAAAATCATTGTTTTTATTAATATTATTTCAATCATTAATAGTAGTAGTATCATTATTATAATTTTTTTTGTCATTATTGATATTTTATATTATTTTATGAGTTATTGTTATTATTGTTATTATTGCATTTATAATGATAACACCATTAAATTAAGGTGTTATAATATTTTTATATTATTTTATGAGTTATGGTCACCATTATCATAAAGTTTATAACACCTTAAATTATTATTATTAGTACTTTTCAAATAATAAAAATTACTAACTTATCTTGAGGAATAAAAAAACCCAAAAACTTTAACGAAACAGTAAGCAAGAAAAAATGAAACTCAAATTATTATTATTATTGCATTTATAATGAAAAACAATTACTTTGAAGAATAAAAAAAATCAAAATTATAACAAAAGAGTAAACAAAAAAAAAATGACAAAGAAAAATGAATATTATTAGCCTTAACAAAATCATTTGAAAAAAATATCTCAAATGAATATTATTATTATTGCATAAATAATGAAAAACAAATCTCAAAGAATAAAAGAAATAAAAAAATATAACAAAAGAGTAAGCAAAAATTATAATAAATGATGGAACAAAAATAAATATTTTTGCCCTAAGAAAATCATTTGAAAGAAACATATAAAAATACTATTACATAAATAATGAAAAACAATTACCTCGAAGAATAAAAAAACTGAAAATGAAAACAAAATAGTAAGTGAAAAAATAAAATTAATGACAAAATAAAAATAAATATTATTAGCCTTAAAAATAACATTTGACTTGAAGAAATAAAAACCAAAACAAAAAAAGAAATATTAAATTTGACATGTGCTTCGCCACAACGAGAAATCTTTTTTGCCTCATTTCAACATATGTAATTTTTTGTTTTACTTTTTGGTTATTATTCTTTTATTTTTTGATTTAGTTTTGATTCTTTTATTTTTTGGTAATATTGATATAATTCTAAATAATTTCTTTGTATTTATGTATCTATACTCTTAGTTTTGACTTTTAATTTTTATTGTAATTTATCTTTGTATTAAATACAACTTTGGTTAAAAAAACACAGTAAGTTCAGCTTTAGTAGTGTGAAATAAAAGTGAAACCCTCTCTTATACATGTATAGTGAATCTTATGTTGTTAGTTATTTGTTATATTTTTTAGGCTGATTATTTTGCTCAGATATATAGCATCACATAAAAACTTTAAGACCATTGACATTTTTTTGCATTTTAAAAAAAAATTGTTTCTGACAACGACAAAGTGGAGGGAAAGTGACTCTTACATTTTTATATTATAGATAATTTGGTCCAATTTTTCCACGCGTTTCGTCAACGTGTGACATCCTATATTTTTTTGTGTATGTGAAATATCATACATAAAATAGCTGTAAAAGTCAACCTTAAAAAAAATAATATCAAATGATGAATTATTAAAGTTATTATTCTAATTGTTATTATCATATTGTTAAATTATCACAATTATTATAGCTTTCATTATAACTATTATTATAAATAATTAATATCCTAATTATTATTGGTCATACTATCATTGACACCATTATTGTTAGAAAAAAAATTAATTTTTTTAGAACCGTATTGTAGATAATATCTACATTACACAATTCCAGTATTTGGACAAAATCCATGTGTTAATTGATGACTAGGAGATAAAGAAAAAGGTAAATACAATTCACCAACAAAAACAAAACCTCATGGACAAACAGAATAGTACAGTTACCATTTGGTGAATCTAGTAAAGTAAGAGGCAAGAAACAGATTAAGCATTCTTCCCACAAAGGCAGGTCATACACCATAATCACCCAATTAGAGAATAAATATAAACACACAGTTATCACCACCACTAATATCACATTCTTGCTTTAACCAACTATATAGTAGTTGTCCCCAGGGTTCACATTCAAGAACCCCTTTATGAGCCTATTGAGACAAGCTTTTCATCTTGAGAATGGTGCTTGATGAGATTGACACCAATGACTTGTAGCAGATTAGAACGCATCACAAGGCCTTACTCCTAATAATTGTGTTATGTGTCATCATAATAGAGAATCTCTACGTCAATCTCTGTCTGCATTCCCCTTCATCATAATACATGCAGCAAAGCATTCCCCTTCAGCTTAATGCATGCAACGAAGATTATTCGCATTTGAGTGTTGGGCAATTCTGAGGATGGAGGAACAAGTGTTGCTGATTTTTTTTGTGGGTCTTGGGTGGGAGAAAGATTGTAAGAACTGTAGAGATATGTTTTCTAGTGCAGTTTTTTGGTGCATTTGGAAGGAGGGCAAGGCAGAATTATCAATCAACACTTCACATCGTGAAAGTTAAAGTTGGATTGGACACTCTTCCTGGCTTCTTTGTGGCACATAGCAAGTGCTTTTAGGGAAATTTCCTGAACTAATATTCAGGGGGATTGGATACTCTTCCCTCTTACTAAATAGAACTTCCACATTTTATCAAAAAAAACAGAGAATTATGGTAGAGGAAAAATACAGTGTAGAGCCTACAGATAAGTACTGGAATGTCAGAAAATACAGTAATACAGGTATGCAATACACATATATTGATTCATACAAGTACACAATGTAAGTTTTGAAGATCAACCATATTTCTGAAATAAAGGAAATCAAAATACACTGTGCTTGAACTAAAAGTCAGTGTATGTGAGCAGTCATGAGGTGCATGGCCAGTGAAGAAGATCAAGAATAACATTCATCATATAACAAATAGCATCCGAGAGCAGCATGTCAGAAAAATATGGTATTCAAGCACCTTGAACTGTTAAATTACCTGAGGAAGCATTGACCCCATCAACGTTGAGCAGAGAGCCATAACTGCCCCAGCAGTTATCAAGTAACTGAACACACAAGAGCACAAGGACTTATAAATCAAGAAGGTTCAATTACTTCCATATAATTTTTAAGAAAAAAATGATGTACCATGAATTTGACCAAAACAACAAACTTACGCTGCCCATTGCATCCCATGAGCAGCAAAGGCTGATGAGATAGGGGTATCAGGATCCATTGCATAATAAGGTACCAGACCAACAATGACGACAGAGACCAGCATGTACAAAGAACAACAAATAGACAGCGCAAGACCAATGCCTAGAGGTAAATCCCGTTGTGGATTTTTCACCTGTCAGGAAAAGTGAAACACGAATTAGACCCCACAAGTCACCATGTACCCATGTACATTTATGGATGTTACTACAGCTTGTGCCAGAGTACTCTGCACAATGATGTCACTCAAGGAGATTAATATAATAGCAAGGAAAGAACCTCAGAATAATTGCTATTCAACATGATAAAGAATTATGGTATGTACCTCCTTTATTCCCACACACAACAGCCCAGTGACAACCAATACCAGAACAGCAGCACATGGGTCAACCACAACATCAAGCCAGCTCAATTATGCTCTGGGGAAAAGTCTTTGACCCATAAAATTTAAGCCTAATACCAACTAAAAAGGGCTTGGATATGACAACACCAAAAAGGTCAGAAATCGAAGGCTAATACCCATTGAAATGGGGCTAGGCGAGTCATGATCAATTTGTCCTAAAATTCAAGGCTAATACCCCCTCAAACAAGCCGGATCAATCATGCCCAAGGGAAAAGGCTATTATCCATAAAATTTATGCCTAATACCAACTAAAAAGGGCTTGGATATGACAAGACCAAAAAGGTCAGAAATCGAAGGCTAATACCCATTGAAATGGGGCTACTCGAGTCAGGATCAATTGGTCCCAAAATCCAAGGCTAATACCCCCTCAAACAAGCGAGTTCAATCATGGTCGGGGGAAAAGGCTATTCCAAGTGCCTTGTTAAAACTCCAAACTGCCTAGGACTCTCTAGTTTGGAGAGACTGATACTTGTAGACTGCACGAGTTTGGTTAAGGTACATCAATCTATTAGAAATTTGAAGAGCCTTGTTTTGTTGAATTTGGAGGGCTGCAACAGCTTAAAGAGTCTTCCAGAACGCATGGGTAGCTTAAAATCTCTTCAAACTCTCAACGTTACTGCGTGCTCGCAACTTGAGAAATTGCCAAAGTGTTTGGGTGACCTAGAATCCTTAACAGAGTTGTTCACAAAGGGTACTGGGATTAAGCAACTTCCTACATCAGCTAGATATTTAGAGAAACTAACAAAGTTATCATTTGGTGGAAACAACTACTCACCTGATCCACCATCTAAATCTCGGTTTTCAAGATTTTCATCGTGGTTTTCACTGAAAAGTTGTTCTAGCTCTATAGCTATGCTACCAGCTTCTTTCACTAGTTTCGGCTCATTGAAAGAACTAGATCTAAGTTATGCTGGTTTGTCTGACACTATAAGCTCCATTGATTTTGGGAGTTTGTCCTTTCTTGAATATTTTTCAATTCTATCCTTCTATGCAAGTTAATTATGGATTTCAGTTTCATTTCAGTCTCAGTTCTTTTAATTTCCGGTTTTGTTTTGAATTATTTGATTTCAATGTTTGGGTTTACTTCAATTTTGTCTTTTAAATTAAAGATATTATTGAAGGTATATCAAATTAATTATATATTTGTATATTTATGTCAAATTAAAGTATGTAAAACTAATATTATGTTCAAATATTTATTGAATATTATCACCTAAAAATATATAGAGGGAGAGGAAAAATGACCTAGGATTTTTTTAAGGACAGAAATTCATATCAGTATTCTTAAATACATTTAATATAATAATACAATGAATAAATCTTATAAAATAAAAAAATATTGGCTTCAAAATTAAATTTTGTGCTCTTTTGTTTAAGTTTATTTATGTATTTATGTCAAATTAAAATATGTGAAACCAATTATATGTTCTAATATTTATTGAGTATTATCGCCTAAGAATATAGAGAGAGAGAACAAAATAGCCTAAGATTATCCTTTAAATTAAATATATTATTGAAATTATGTTAAATTAATTATATATTTGTATATTTATGTCAAATTAAAATATGTAAAACTAATTATATGTTTGAATATTTATTGAATATTATCGCCTAAAAATATACTGAGAGAGAGGAAAAATGACCTAGGATTTTTTGAAGGACAAAAATTCATATCATGTTTTCTTAAATATATTTAATATAATAATATGATTAATAACTTCTTTTTTAACTTTTATTCATTGTATCTCTTAGACTTCCTATAAGAGGCAATTATTGATCCTCTTTGATAGCAAACTATGTAAGGAACTTTCTGTTTTATATGAAAAAGATCTTGGGATGGTTAATCTACCTCCTCGTAAAAAAATTATTGGTTGTCATTGGGTGTATAAGATCAAGACTAATGATGATGGATCTATTGAGCGATATGTAGTTAGGTTGATTGTAAAAGGATGCTATCAGTAGTATGGTATGCATTATGATGATACATTTGCTTTTGTTGCAAAATAAACACTGTCTATATTCTTATTATAATGACTTTGATTTGTTAGTGGTATATCTCTCAACTTAATATTATAAATATCTTCTTGAATGGACATCTCCAGAATAAGTTTATATAGCATGCCCTTTTGGTATTTCACATGATTTTAGGTATGTTTTCAAGCTCAAAAAACCATTATATGGTCTCAAACAAGCACCTCATACTTGTTTTAAGGAATTTTATATTGTGATATCTTTAATTGGATTTGTTTCTATTTGTCACGATTTTAATTTCTTTGTTAAGTGCATTGATATAGGTCATATCATTTCATCTTTATATATTGATGACATGATTATTATTAGTGATTATATTGATAGTATTTTAGTTTTGAAGACAGAGTTGACTAAACAATTTAAAATGAAGGATTTGGGTTCCTTATGATATTTTTTAGGTATTGAGGTTATCTACCACCCAAATGTTATGTTTTTTATCAGTCAAAATATGTTGTAGTTTTTCTTGAGCGAGCTAGACTTACTTATAACAAGACTGTAGATACTCCAAAAATAATTCGAAACGTTTATCAAGTCTCCTCTTGCTAAAAAGAATACTGTATTAAAAAGCAAACGGTTCCTCTCGTACTAGGTTGGATTTTTGTTCGGGCGTCACTTGTCATTGAGGACTGTATTGTAATTTTTTTTTTTGCACTTGCCTCCAGTGTAGGGTGTGATCCTTGTCAGGGTTAATTATCAAGAAAATAAAATTATTAGGCTCAAATAGGGTCTGCAAAGGATATTTGAGACTTTGTGAAGGCATATCAAAGATAGCCTTTCCTCATTTCAAAAACATGCAATCTAAATCAATAAGCTTTTCTTTTCCATACGAAACAAGTTTTGATTTTTTTTTGATTATTTGTTTGGCTAAGAGGTTAGCTTTATTATGTGGGTTTTGGTGGTATGAGATCACCTTTCAATCCTTTGAATTCCCAGAACACATTTGTTAAACAAACATCAAATTGACATTTCTTTTCGTACTAGACTTTGATTTGCCAAAAATCTTTATGAAATCATGGGATCATGTATACTTTGGATGAAAAGGTATATGGAGTGCTTGTGTTATTTAGACAAAAAGCAATGACAAATCATAAACACAAGAAAGTACATAATTATTGAAAATGAATGTTTGCTTAACAACAAAATTGTCAACAAGTCAAAACAGGTTGAAACCGAGACATGACATGTGGACATGACCAAACAAAGAGCAATTATGGAAGCAGGCTAAATTTTCCAACTCTGGTGCATTTCTCAAAGACTCTTGCAGAGATCATCTCAGTGCTTGCTCGAGTACGCCGTCAAGATAAGTCATCCTAGCTTTCAGACAAACTAGTTTTCTCGGATGTGGAAATGGCGGTGAGCACATTCTTCTTTGTCCGTAATTCTTTAACAGAGTTGAGTGTTAACGGACAGAAGCTCTTCGGGGACCTATGTTTCTGTTTGCCGATGATATGTTATGCAATGATAAATGCATGTGAATGCAAATGCATGTACATACATAATGAGTGAATTATCAGGAATGGTATACCCAAAAGCAAGTTCTAAGCCATTACATGAAGGGTAAGTTTTCTATCTGGTCTCAGAAGGTCTATGAACTGCCCAGTGACTACCTTACGTGAAGGTGGTGTAGGGGTTTACAAGAAATGGTTGGGGCACAGTATGACCGCCATTATCAAGTAAACACTCAGTTCATAGTCGGATGTTTCACGAATCTGAACCCCGACTGAAAGTCATGAGGCAGACCGCTAATCCCCACCTAACTTAAAATTGGGTTTACTCAAGAATTTAAAATGCATGATGACATTAAATTAAATTTAATGTTATGCATGAATTGAAAGTAAAATGGTATTGCATTGCTAGTTTTTCGTTATTAGTATAAATATACATGTAAAAACTTATTTTCAATTTTTATAAAGAATTGTTATCGTGACGTATGGATTGAACAATCATGTCTCCATTTAAATCGATAATAAATTAGTTCTTTCATCAATTCTATATGTTGAAACTTTGGAAAAGCTTCTATGGGAATAGTAGGTAATGGCTGGTTAAAACAAGTCAAAAATATTAAAACAATAAGAAGAAGACACGGGATTACTGTAATGTTAAGGATTTGAAGTAAAGAGGAATGTAGTGATAAGATGAGATATGAAATAGGCTTTATTCAAATTAAAGATAGACGGTCATCGGCTCTCTTGATGCAGGAACTCTGCCATTGACAGGGGAGTGAAAGAAAGCCATATGGACAATTTTACTGTAAAACAATAAGAAGACTAGATCATATCCTATATATGTCAAGATATTCGACACAATCCACAAACAATAGTCCTCCTTCAACCAAAATACAATGGTTTTTTCGGAGTTAAGAAAATACCCTTCCTAAGCACTCTCGTCAATGAAACTTTTTTCTTTTAATTTGGAAATTACCACACATGAAAAGAAAATGAGAGGTAAAAGAGACATCTTAATTGGATTATCTTTCTTCTGACGAGCATACGCATACGCCACTGTCGAATAAACACATTGCCAGACAGCACCAACCAATCCAAAATACTCAACAATAGTGCCAGCAGGCTTCCCGGGCACGAAATTAGCAGTCGATGGGCGATGAAAAATGGGCAATAGGCTCATTCTTTCCGTTCCTGCCATGTGAATGAGGTCAGCAGTAGCAACCAGCAAGGCTACAAATGCCAACACCATGCCAACTAATGCATAACCCAGCTGGTCAAAAACTGCAGATGCAATCTCTAGAATTAAGCTTGTCAGCAGCAAAGTCCATCCTGATTTTAATTGAGCCATCCTCTTTCTTCCTGGGCCCTGCAGACACAAATAAATATTGAGTAAAAAAGAAAGCCTGCCAAGCAATCTAATATAAATTTTTTGAAGTTGTTCTCCTTGGCTAGTCGTGTTAGGATCAATATGGCCGAAAATCCAAGGCTAATGCTCCCTCCAACAAGCCAGTTCAATCATGTTTGGGGGAAAAGTCTATTACCCATAAAATTTAAGTTTAAAACTAGCTAAAAAGGGCTTGGATATCACAAGACCAACAAGGTCAGAAATTCAACGCTAATACCCATTGAAATGGGGCTAGTCGTGTCAGGATCAATATGGCTAAAAATTCAAGGCTAATGCTCCCTCGAACAAGCTGTTCAATCATGTTTGGGGGAAAAATTTATTACCCATAAAATTTAAGTCTAATACTAGCTAAAAAGGGTTTGGATATCACAAGACCAACAAGGTCAGAAATCTAAGGCTAATACCCATTGAAATGGGGCTAGTCGTGTCAGGATCAATATGGCCGAAAATCCAAGGCTAATGCTCCCTCCAACAAGCCAGTTCAATCATGTTTGGGGGAAAAATCTATTACACATAAAATTTAAGTCTAATACTAGGTAAAAAGGGTTTGGATATCACAAGACCAACACGGTCAGAAATCTAAGGCTAATACCTATTGAAATGGGGCTAGTCGAGTCAGGATCAATATGTCCGTATATCTAAGGCTAATGCCCCTCCAACAAGCCAGTTCAATCATGTTTCGGGGAAAAGTCTATTACCCATAAATTTTAAATCTAATACTAGCTAAAAAGGGCTTGGATATTACAAGACCAACAAGGTCAGAAATCTAAGGCTAATACCCATTGAAATGGTGCTAGTCAAGTCAGGATCAATATGTTCGAAAATCCAAGCCTAATGCTCCCTCCAACAAGCCAGTTAATTCATGTATGGGGAAAAAATTTATTACCCATAAAATTTAAGTCTAATACTAGCTAAAAAAGGCTTGGATATCACAAGACCAACAAGATCAGAAATTCAACGCTAATACCGATTGAAATGGGGCTAGTCGAGTCAGGATCAATATGGCCAAAAATCCAAGGCTAATGCTCCCTCCAACAAGCCAGTTCAATCATGTTTGGGGGAAAAGTTTATTACACATAAAATTTAAGTCTAATACTAGGTAAAAAGGAGGCTAATACCCATTGAAATTGGACTACTCGAGTCAGGATCATTATGTCCCAAAATCCTAGGCTATTACCCATAAATTTTAAGGCTAATACCAACTAAAATGAGCTTGGATATGATAATACCAAACAGGTCAGAAATCTAAGGCTACTACCTATAGAAATTGGGCTAGTCGAGTCAGGATCATTATGACCCAAAATCCAAGGCTATTACCCATAAATTTTTAGGCTAATACAAACTACAATGGGCTTGGATATGACAAGACCAAACAGGTTAGAAATAAAAGGCTAATACCCATCGAAATTGGGCTAGTCAAGTCAGGAACAAAATGTCCCAAAATCCAAGGCTATTACCCATAAATTTTTAGGCTAATACCAACTACAATAGGCTTGGATATGACAAGACCAAACAGGTCAGAAATCAAAGGCTAATACCCATGGAAATTTGGCTAATCGAGTCAGGATCAATATGTCCAAAAATCCAAGGCTATTACCCATATCCAAGCCGAAAGTGAAGGCTGTCCATTAAACTTTATTGCCTTCCATACAAAACAGACTTGACCTTCCAAAACTTGAGCAATGACCTTGCACAGAGAAGAAATTTTTTGCAAACCCACTAAACCACAAAAAGAAGAAGGTCCACAAGAAAGAAACAAAAGAATGGATATCTTGCCTTGAGATCAAAGGCAAAATTTCTCTGCCCAAAGTTGACTTCAATCCTGGCAGATTAACAAGCAACTGAATGTATCAAATCCACTAGCATCATGATAAAATTAGCAAGAAAAAAATAGGAAGAATATTAAAATATAGTTTGAATTCGTTTTTCCATATATATAAATAATTAATCACAGCTCATTTTCAGTAAAACATGCGACCATACTGGATTGTTTGAGAGATGAAAACCTTGGATAAGCTAGAACCTTAATCACCGTAGAGACAAAATTTTCTAGATGGCAAGACAATGTATCTCTATGATCTTGGTAGAAAAAGTTCAACTAAAAACCATAGTAGCCACAGGATAGTCTACCATATCTGCATAGTTTAAATCTAGCACAGGAATCGACAAGCAAACTGTCTCAGAATAATAGTTAAATATTGCAACTAGTTGAAGGAGGTGCGCCACATACTCCTCGTTCTGGCTGTGGACAGCAACAGTAGGAAACAACGGACCCTTCATGTCCTTGTCCTTGTGCACTGCACCAACTACAGCTCCATTTTTACTGAGATCAGCGCAAAGAGAACATGTAATAATGAGTAGCATTGTTAAAGAAGAAGAGTTCAGAAAATAGAATTGTTAATCACTCACGTGCAACAGGAGTTTGATGTCAACAACACAAACTAACCAAAGTGAGCAACTTCCTTACGTGAAAAAGAATTCCTGTGAAGCATAATTGATACCAGCACCAACTGTATCATTGGTCGTGAACGTTGGGCCAAATGCATCTCCCTTCCCATGTCCAGTATAAAGATTCCCATCATCCCCGTGATACCCATAGCTGTTTGGTTCCCATCTGCCCAACCAAATAAAAATTTGAAAGAAACAACTGATGAATCGCAGCATTATTATAATTAACAACTCATTATAAATCAAACTTGCATACAGTGCACAAGAACCCACATTTCCAATCAAGGACTTCTGCCTATTATACCTTCAAAAGAACATTTAAAGTATAAAACACCTTTTTTCCCTTCTTTTTACATTTATCATGAACCAAAAGTATTTAATAATTAAATACTTAATACCCACTTTTTGATCGCTCCAAAATGTTAAATCTTAAAAACCTAATCCATTAACTCCCGTGATTAGCAACTAAAATTCTCTCTAGAACCAGAGAAAAAAACCCCAATTGCATTTCTCACTAACACTACATTACAAATAACAAAACAAATAATAAATAGAAAAGGAAAAAGAAAGAAAGAAAAGCCTTACCCAGGTTGTCTCCTCATCTTGAAACTCTGATTAGTAAAACCAATAGCAATCTGTCCTTTAGCACCAGCATTCTTTACAAAAATCTCAAAATAATAAAGCCGTTTTTCCGGCACAGGTTTATCGGCTTGAATAACACCAACGTCATGACCATGAAGATCCACACCTGGGTATTTAATACTCAATTTATCAGTCGATACAACAATAAACCCTCCAGAGCTGATCAACGTGTTTAACTCCTTTGGTTCAAGCTCTGTTTCTGCACCAATTGGTGATAAGTATCGCCGTGCTACGTCTATGAAGTAGGAGCCTGGATCTTGATTGCTGCCGTTCTTGGAATTCGAATTGATGGCGGTGCTGTTGGTGGTTGGGGATGTGTTGGTGGTGGTGGAGCTCATACTTTAGGGTTTGGTTAATGGAACATCAAAGAGTTGGAATTGAATTTGGATTCTGCTTAAGGAATTTGGAGAATGAGTTTGTTAAAACTTAAAAGCAATGAAGTGGGGATTTTTTACAGTGGAGAGAGAGAGAGAGAGTTTGGGGAGTTTTTGTGCAAGGCCAGTTGGAGATTGAAGTTAAGACCCTAAAGACAATTGTGGGTTTTTTCTAAAAGTTTTGGAGTATCCAATGAGAATAGTCTTTGACTTGGCGTTGGGTTGGTGGAGAGATCAGGAAGGCTCTTATAGACTGCAAAATCCAATCACAAGCAGCCACGTATGCTCCCATTACTGTTCATGATTTCAATAGGGTGGCTGGTATTGGTATTTGAATCCAGGTGCTGTTCAATGGAACCACGGACTCACTTCCCGCTGGTAATTATACATAAGCAACTGTATGCTAATTAATTAGCACGAACAGTGCTCCTAAAAGTGTGACCGAAGCAAAGAACTGCTTCCCAAAGTCTGCTTGGTCAAAAAAAACGGAAAGAGAGCATCAATTCATGGCTGACCTGACCAAAGCATGCAACCTGCTTCCCAAAGTCATTTTTGTCCATTGATTGTCTCTCAAAATCAATTAATTAGTTTTCTTTTAATAGTGTGGTTTCGCTGAGCTAAAAAAAAGGATGCCATAATGTGAAAGTTTTATCATGTCAAGGTTTGTTTGGCTCGGTCATTCAATTTGTTTTTTTTTTAATTATATATTAAAAAAAAAGCTAAAGCACGTCGCCCTTTTCCACAGTGAAACACTGTGCAACGTGACTCAGAGTCACTATTCATTCGCAATTTCACCGGTGCTTCGCGGGTGTATGTCCTTTTTTTTTTTTTTTTTTTTGCTTTTTGAGCAGTGTATTGGCGAAACAAACCCCCGAAAAAGACAAAAATCGCCGTCATTTGCAGGAACTTAACGGTCATTGACCGTTTCGGTTCAGACCGGCCGGGTTCGCCCGGCCGGTTTTTTATTTTTTAAATCTTTGATTGAACAGTGCATTGACGCTTCTATCCCTCGAAAGGGACAAAAAACGCGTCTGGGGGTGAGGGGCCTTACGGTAATTAGCCAATTTTTTATTTTTTTTTTCGCCCGACACCTCAGAGCGCGTCGACGGACGCGCCGTCCGTTTCCACGCTCACGCGTGTTTCGGACGGCGCGTGCGGCCTTCTCCGGCGTCCAAAAACGCCCAACCGGCGTCTAGAATGATTTTCACGCATGTTCTCTTCCATATGGTGCGGCGCGTGTGACGTTATGATGTCCGTAGTTCGCTTTCTTTTCATTTCTGTGCAACTGTATGCTAATTAATTAGCACGAACAGTGCTCCTAAAAGTGTGACCGAAGCAAAGAACTGCTTCCCAAAGTCTGCTTGGTCAAAAAAAACGGAAAGAGAGCATCAATTCATGGCTGACCTGACCAAAGCATGCAACCTGCTTCCCAAAGTCATTTTTGTCCATTGATTGTCTCTCAAAATCAATTAATTAGTTTTCTTTTAATAGTGTGGTTTCGCTGAGCTAAAAAAAAGGATGCCATAATGTGAAAGTTTTATCATGTCAAGGTTTGTTTGGCTCGGTCATTCAATTTGTTTTTTTTTAATTATATATTAAAAAAAAAGCTAAAGCACGTCGCCCTTTTCCACAGTGAAACACTGTGCAACGTGACTCAGAGTCACTATTCATTCGCAATTTCACCCGGTGCTTCGCGGGTGTATGTCCTCTTTTTTTTTTTTTTTGCTTTTTGAGCAGTGTATTGGCGAAACAAACCCCCGAAAAAGACAAAAATCACCGTCATTTGCAGGAACTTAACGGTCATTGACCGTTTCGGTTCAGACCGGTCGGGTTCGCCCGGCCGGTTTTTTTATTTTTTTAATCTTTGATTGAACAGTGCATTTACGCTTCTATCCCTTGAAAGGGACAAAAAACGCGTCTGGGGGTGAGGGGCCTTACGGTAATTAGCCAATTTTTTATTTTTTTTTCGCCCGACACCTCAGAGCGCGTCGACGGACGCGTCGTCCGTTTCCACGCTCACGCGTGTTTCGGACGGCGCGTGCGGCCTTCTCCGGCGTCCAAAAACGCCCAACCGGCGTCTAGAATGATTTTCACGCATGTTCTCTTCCATATGGTGCGGCGCGTGTGACGTTATGATGTCCGTAGACGTGTCAATTGTCCATTGAATTTTTCCCCCCACTTCTCTCTCTCCTGCCTGCGCCAGATGACGTCAGCTAACCTGTTTTTTTGTCAAAATTCATTTTAGTCCCTAAACGTTATAATTTGATTTTCTGGCCCTTATTTCTATTAAATAGGTTTTGATTTCTTTCAATTTCGTCCTTCAATTGAAATTGGTTATGTATTGAAGTTCCAATTCGGTCCTCATACTTTTAATTTTTCGCGTTGAGCCGGAATTCTAAATATTTTTGGTATCAAAGTTTTCATTAATTTCAATTTCATCCTTCCATGCAAATTTATTTTAAATCCTTAATATTTTAGGTAACAAAAGTTTGATTTCTTTCAATTATATCCTTCTATGCAAGTTAATTATGGATTTCAGTTTCATTTCAGGCCCAGTTCTTTTAATTTTCAATTTTGTTTAAAATTATTTAATTTCAATGTTTGGATTTACTTCAATTTTGTCTTTGAAATTAAAGATATTATTGAAAGTATATCAAATTAATTATATATTTTTATATTTATGCCAAATTAAAGTATGTAAATTTAATTATATGTTCAAATATTTATTGAATATTATCGCCTAAAAATATATCGAGAAAGAGGAAAAATAACCTAGGATTTTTTTTAAGACAAAAATTCATATCAATATTCTTACATATATTTAATATAATAATATGATTAATAAATCTCATATAAGTTATTTTAATGTTTAATAAACTTACAATTTTTTTCATCTTGCATTCATTTATTTATTCAAATATTTATTGAATATTATCGCCTAAAAATATATAAAGAAAGAGGAAAAATAACCTAGGATTTTTTTAAAGACAAAAATTCATATCAATATTCTTACATATATTTAATATAATAATATGATTAATAAATCTCATATAAGTTATTTTAATGTTTAATAAACTTACAATTGTTTTCATCTTTCATTCATTTATTTATTCTTTCATGATAATAATATCAATAATAATAATACTAATAATAATAATAATAATAATAATAATAATAATAATAATAATAATAATAATATTTTAATTCTTTTTCTTACTTGCTCTTTTCTTAATGTTTTTGAGGGTTTTTTTCCCCTCGAGATAATTTGATAGTTTTTATTGTTTTGGCATTGATAGCAATAATATTTTTTTGTTTTTATTCTATTTGTTTTTTTTAACAATTTTTGTAATCTTTCATTCATTTATTTATTCTTTCATGATAATAATGATAATAATATCGATTATAATAATAATAATAATAATAATAATAATAATAATAATAATATTTTAATGTTTTTTTCTTACTTGCTATTTTGTTCATGCTTTTTATGTTTTTTCCCTTCGTATAAGTTGATAATTTTTATTGTTTTGATACTAACGGCAATAATAATTTTAGATGTTAAGACTCCGATGTTGCTATTGTTATAGTATTTGAAATTAATATTGCTTCCTTTTCCCCTTTAATTTTTTTTTAATTATTATTTTTATTTGCTCTTTGTATTAAATGATTTTTATAATTTTACTATCTGCACAATAATGATTTTAGTGATTAAATTTTTTTTCTTCTTCAATTATTTTGCTCTTTTTTTTAATATTAGCTCGCGCTCTTTTGTAATCTATGCTTGCGTAACAAACTCTGCTTAAAATGTTGTAAATTGAATTATATTAAATTATATACACAAAAATGCCCGCGACAGCGCGCGGGGCAATTGACTAGTCCAAGCTATAAAACCATGTGTGTTTGATGTGACTAATTGTCGACATTTGTGTGCGCGTTCACATGTTCTTGAGGAATTAGGCTGCCTGAAAAACCAAGGTTGGAGGTTTCTTTAAAGCTTCCAAGTTTATTTTATTTATTTACTTCTTCTGATTGAAAGAGGAGGAGAGCTATGCTTATAGTTTCGCGATTGAATTGCTTGTCAATCAAGAAAGAAAGCTATGGATCGATAAACAGATAGATAATCAAGAAAGAAAGCTTGCCTAGTGCTTGCCCTGTTGCTTCTGTAGAAATTTCAGAAAATATCAAACTTCTAATCTGTATGGACAGATTGTTAAAAAAACCTGACAACAGACACTGTTGAAATCAAGAACTGTATTCGGGATTTTTCAGAAAAGAAAGAACAATGAGCTTTGTAACTTCAAGCTAAAAGAACATACACATTGGCAGAATTTTGTGTATATATGGTTACTGCCATCCCACTCATTTTATTTAGAACCAGAAACTTACAACGGCTATAACCAACAACTATCAACGGTAATATTTTCTAAAATCAGTTATTTACAAGATGTCTTGACAAGACTAACAACTGATTTGACAGACTTATATTTCCTAATCTCTACAGGATTTATAATCATCCTGAATACAAAAAGATTACTAAAACTAAAACAATAACCTTCAGTCTTCGATTCTTCTCAGCTTCTTCAACCTGACAGCTTTGTTGCTACTACCGGTCGACCGATTCACTCAAGCGGTCGACCGGGTAACCTTCAAGTGGTCGACCGGTTCAACCAAGCGGTCGACCGGTTCACTTGAGCAGTTCTGGAATCACTTCAGTTTTCAACACTCCTCCTTGATTCCTGAGCTGCACATTCCCACCATGTTCCTTAGCTCCTCAAACCTTTCCTTTGGTAGAGTTTTGGTAAACAAGTCAGCCAGTTGCTCCTTAGAACAGCAATACTTCATCTCCAGTTCTCCTTCTTGCTGGAATTGCCGAATAGCATGAAACTTGATTTTCATGTGTTTTGTTCTATCATGGAACACTGAGTTTTTGGAAATTGCAATTGCAGACATGTTGTCACAAAACAACTCAGTAGGTTCCAGTTGATCACAATCCAAATCCTTCAAAATTTTTCTCAACCAAACAAGTTGATTGGCAGCCACAAATGCTGCAATATATTCAGCTTCAGCAGTTGAATGTGCAACTACTGATTGTTTCTTTGAATTCCAACAAAAAATACATTCCCCCATTGAAAAACAATACCCTGAAGTGCTCATCATCTCTTCATCACTTCCTCCCCAATCACTGTCACAAAATCCCTTCAATTTGACAGTGTTCATCTTGCCAAAGAACATGCCAAATTCCAATGTTCCCCTTAAGTATCTCAGCACTCTTTTGGCTGCAATGTAGTGCATTTGGCTGGGATTTTGCATGAATCTTGAGAGGTAGTTGACAGTGAACACAATGTCAGGTCGTGTGGAAGATAAATACAATAAACTTCCAATCAAACTTCTATAAACTTTTCCATCTGTAGAGGGAGCCCCATCAGCTTTTGTGAGCTTCATACCTAGCACCATTGGGGTGCTAACTGATTTGCAATTTTCCATTGCAAACTTGTTTAGCATCTTAGTTGTAAATTGCTTTTGACATACAAAGCAACCTTCCTTGGATTGTGTTATTTCCATTCCAAGAAAATATGCTAATAATCCAAGTTCATTCATCTCAAACTTGTTCTTCATGTTCATCTTGAATTCATCAACAAATTTCTGATTGTCACCCGTAATTAACAAATCATCAACATATACTGAAATTATCAAGATGTGATCATCCACCTTCTTCACATATAGAGTGGCTTCATTCAAACTCTTCACAAACCCCAAACTAGTCAAATAATCATCCAATTTGCTATACCAAGCTCTAGGAGCTTGTTTCAAGCCATACAAAGCTTTCTTTAGAAGGTACACTTTGTTCATATTTGATTCATCCTCAAAACCTTGTGGTTGTTCCACATATATTTCTTCATCCAAGGTGCCATTCAAAAATGCTGATTTGACATCCATTTGCCAAACCAACCAATCCTTTTGAGCAGCCAACATGAGCAGCAACTTGATAGTATCCATCCTTGAAACAGGGGCATAAGTATCATGATAATCTATCCCTTGCTCTTGTGAGTATCCTTTAACAACAAGTCTAGCTTTGTTCTTATTGACACTTCCATCAGCATTTAATTTTGTCTTAAAAACCCATTTAACACCAATGACTTTTCTATGCTTAGGTCTGTCAACAAGCTGCCATGTTTCATTCTTTTCTATCATCATTAACTCCTCCTTCATTGCTGCCACCCAAGTTTGAGAATCCATGGCTTCTTCTACATTATGTGGTTCCATTTCAACCAAATTACATCTATCATGGATGTCACTAAGCAACCTAGTCCCCCTCACTGATTGGTCTTCATCCTCAGATTCACTTTCATCAGTCTCGGGTGCATGATCATCAGTTTCTTCAATATTGGTATTTTCAACTTTCTCATCATCCCAATTCCAAATTTGGTTCTCAGCCACCTTAACATTCCTAGCTATTACAGCTTGGTTTGTTTTCAAATCAAAAACCTTATAGCCCTTAGAGTTTGAGCTATAACCTATCAAAATTCCAACCTCAGATTTTTGATCTAACTTCCTTCTCTTAATCTCAGGTTGAAGCACATAACAGGGGCTGCCAAATACCTTTAGATGATCTATGCTTGGTTTATGTCCATGCCACTCCTCATAGGGTGTTTTATCTCCTAATGACCTTGTCATCATCCTATTTAGGAGGTAAGTGGCTGTGCTCACAGCCTCAGCCCAAAACTTCAAGGGCAATTTCTTCTCATAGAGAAGGCACCTTGCCATCTCCATCAAGGTCCTATTTTTCCTCTCACTTACACCATTTTGTTGAGGGGTGTAAGGGATGGTAAGTTGGTGCTTAATACCCTCTTTAACTAGGTATTCTTCAAATTTATGGGAGGTAAATTCCCCCCCATTATCAGACCTTAAAATCTTCAAGCTGCAGCTGGATTCCTTCTCTGCCGCAGCCTTGAACCTCAAAAACACTTCAAAAACTTCCCCTTTGGTCTTAAGGAAATAAACCCAACAATATCTACTGAAGTCATCTATAAACAACACAAAATATCTAGCACCATTCAAAGATTCATTATGCATAGGGCCACATACATCACTATGAACAATTTGCAGCTTAGTGGTAGATTTGCATGCACTTTTATTGAACTTAATTTTTGCTTGTTTTCCTAGTTGGCATGCTTCACAAACCTCATTTTGTTCATATATAACAGGTAATCCTTCTACTACTTGTAGTTCAGCCATTTTCTTCAATGTAGCATAGTTAAAGTGTCCCATTCTTCTATGCCACAGAATTGAATTTTCAGATGCATTGGTAATCATGCTTATGTGTGCTTGTTTTTCTTCAATGCTAAAGCACCTATTATTCATTTTAGCAGCAAACAAAGGTGTTCCTAGATCATCCTTTATTGTGCATATGCCATTATCAAAGAACAATGAATATCCAATTTCAAGTAATTGACCTACACTAATCAAGTTTTGGTCAATTTCTGGAACATAAAGCACATCTTTAAAATTTCTAGTTCCAGCCAAGGTTTCAATATCAACTTCCCCTCTGCCCTCTACACTTACATACTGTCCATTAGCAACCTTAACCCTTGATTTATACTTTTCATCAAAGTTATTAAACATGCTAATTTCAGCTGTCATGTGATTTGTACACCCACTATCAATTAGCCAATTTAGCTTACTAACCTCAGACTTACTGCAGCTGTGATTCACAATGGCAGTGAACAATTGCTCATCCTTTTGTTCCACAGCCTCAGCTACATGTGCTTGCTTCCCATTTGAGGTGTTGTTCTTGCAAAACTTTTGGATGTGTCCAAATTGCTTGCATTTTCGACATTGAGCATTCTTGAGCCAACAAAATGACTCAAGATGGTTAGTTTTCTGACAGTACTTGCATGCGGGGAAGTGCTCTCTCCTTTCCTTTCCCCTTGCATTGAAGTTATTTGCATGTGTTTGATTGCTTTGCCAGTTTTTGTTCTGCCACTGTTTTCCAGAACTTGAGCTTGCTCTTGGTTCTGAGTTCTTGTAGAAATTCTGAGGTTTTGATCTTCCTTTGAACCTTGCTGCAAATGCCTCTTCACCAGTGTTTTCTTGTCTGATTTGCTGCCTTTGTTCCACGGCTTGAAATGCATTTATCAACTCTTGAAGACTCATAGACGTGAAGTCCTTTGAATCTTCCAAAGAGCATATTTTGTTCTCAAACTTTTCTGGCAGGCTGACAAGTACTTTCTCCACAACCCTTGCTTCTTGAATTTCTTCTCCAAGTAGAGTCATTTGGTTTACTAACTTGGATACATTTGATGAAAACTCTTTGATGGTTTCAGATTCTTTCATCCTCAAGCCTTCAAATTGTCTCTTCAATGTCAAAATCTGCATTCTCCTAGACTTTTCATCACCTTGAAATTCAGCCTTCAATTTGTCCCAAGCATCCTTAGCCGTTTCACATGCCATGATTCTTGAGAAAATTTCCTCACTTACTGCATTGTGAATGCAAGTAAGAGCTTTGAATTTATTTGCTCTTTGTTCATGGAAATACTTGATTTGGGTCATTGATGGGTTGTTGTTCAAGGGAGCTGGTTCCCTGTCATCTTCCACATCTTCCCATAGGTCAAATGCTTTCAAGTATATCTTCATCTTCACTGCCCAAACTCCATAGTTAACACCTGTGAAGATTGGCGATTTCGAAGAGAATGATGCATCCATCTCTATCAAGAACTGTCAGCTGGAGAGTTTCTTTTTTTTTTTCTTGTGATTTGTTTCAAGACTTCACAATACGGAGAGCAAGATTAAAGAACAAACCAAGGCAAATTCCTTGATTTCAAAAGAACCTTTTTTGCAAATTCTCTCGGAAAATTTTTGGAAAAAATCTCACTTTTTCTTTGATCACTCGTGTTTCACTCAAATCCCTTCTCAAAGACCTAATTCGGCTCTGATACCATGTAGAAATTTCAGAAAATATCAAACTTCTAATCTGTATGGACAGATTGTTAAAAAAAACTGACAACAGACACTGTTGAAATCAAGAACTGTATTCGGGATTTTTCAGAAAAGAAAGAACAATGAGCTTTGTAACTTCAAGCTAAAAGAACATACACATTGGCAGAATTTTGTGTATATATGGTTACTGCCATCCCACTCATTTTATTTAGAACCAGAAACTTACAACGGCTATAACCAACAACTATCAACGATAATATTTTCTAAAATCAGTTATTTACAAGATGTCTTGACAAGACTAACAACTGATTTGACAGACTTATATTTCCTAATCTCTACAGGATTTATAATCATCCTGAATACAAAAAGATTACTAAAACTAAAACAATAACCTTCAGTCTTCGATTCTTCTCAGCTTCTTCAACCTGACAGCTTTGTTGCTACTACCGGTCGACCGATTCACTCAAGCGGTCGACCGGGTAACCTTCAAGTGGTCGACCGGTTCAACCAAGCGGTCGACCGGTTCACTTGAGCAGTTCTGGAATCACTTCAGTTTTCAACAGCTTCAACCTGCCTTCTCAACACTTTCCTTGCATGGACTTGCTTGCTCCATCTTATAAATTTACTTATCTATGGTCGCCCATGCCACGCAGGCAGTTCATCCGTCAACAACTGCATGCATACTGCTCTCTTATGCCACTGTCACCTCCTCTTCCTTCTTATTTCCTTTTCATCATTGACCCACCCATGCACAATATCGTCAGCCCTGAAGTAGGCAATGAAATGAAATAGGCGATGAAGCTTCCATTTTGTTAATTTGCCTGGCCGGTCAGATGATGGCAGTGGGATTGATTAGAGAGCCTCGGAAACAAAGTGAGAATGAGATGAAACGTTGCCTCACTTGGTGGGACCTTACTCCAAAGCTTAAGGATCTTTATGCCACTCCCAACAACAAAGAAAATCAAAGCCTGGCTCACTAACAAAGGCAAGTTTCTCTCACTGTGGGTTCCCACCATTTCTTCTCTCTTCTTCACCTAACATCTCAGCTGTTGTTAGCTGTGCACCCTAGCCTTCTCATTTTGTTTCCAAATTTGGCCAACAGTTGATAAATCTCATTTGTTTTATCGTCAGATCTATCTCCTGCTATCAACCTGTGTAGCTTCGATTGGGATTCTATCCAGCTCCATCCAGTTGCCTTCTACACTCCTTTTTCATCGTTTCACTGACCGCCTCAGCATGTCCCTATTCCTGCAAAAGCATATAGCATAAATACCGGAGCAAGGTTGTCAAACTCGCAGCTTGACTCGTAAAATCGTATCCCAAGAACCTTGTAAATCGGTTTAAAACTCAGAAACCTACTAAAATGGGTCCTGACTCGGTAAAATCGGATAAACTCAATTTGGCTGTAGTGCATTTGATTAATTCATCATAATATGTATGTATTATCACACTAAGACTCGGGTCTGAAAACTTCTCTCTCGTTTTGAAAGGAGTTCCACTTGTCTTGTAGAGACTTTTCAGAAGCGAATGCAGCTCCTCTACACGCACATCCTGGTAAAAATCAAGCCGTTTTGGACTAAAAATTTCCATGTTGCAGAATTTACGCAATTGACTTCATCTGGTTTTGAGTCTCTATGTTCAATGAAAAGTTCAATTCCTATTGCTGACTGCCCAGTTTGAGCGTACCTGTAACCGTTGAGCTCCATAAAACAACATCCCTTTTCTGGCATCTGATCTGAAACATCTGAAACATATAAGACAGACAGTTGGGACAGAGGAAACATGTCCCCTGGTCCTGACAGAAATTCACTCCAATTTTCTATCTCTTTCGTCCTACTAGAACACTAACAAAAACACAACAGCACAGCAGAGTTCAAGTGATCATAAGTAGCCGAATCGTTTGTTATACTCTCCCAACTCATCCGAAATTCTCCCAGCAGCTCCAATACCCCCACCACACTTTGCATCCATGTCAACCTGAACCTCTTTTCACCAAGCAATTTCAAAAGCCAATCAGCAAGACAAGGATCACCATGCAATGAACATGATGAAATGAAAGTAATCCAAGTAGTCCCATTGGGTTGACTCCAGTTTTGGTCATGTCATGAAAGAAAATCAGAGCCCCCCTCTTCTGAAAACCCCTTGTCTTCCATTAGACAACGCTCTTTTACTGGAATCTCATCAAAATACCGACCAATTGGACATGACAAAGTACTGTCTCAAGCCGCATAAGATTTTCTATATGTATATAAATATATATTTATTTTTATATTAAATTAAATAGGTGGGTTTCAAAATGCGGGTTTGATGATTAAGAGAGTATATTTCATTCTGAATATTAAATTATTCTGAATATATAGACTGGTGCAGAGGGGATATTTTTAAAATGGTTCAAGAATGAGATTTAGTCTCGGCCATGTTCATATCAATTACCGATTCAGCTCTACAAATTCTGGATCTTTATTACACAATGAACCCTAATTATACATTGCAAGCGAGAGAAAAAAAGAGGAGCCTTTGGGGGTCCCCCATAATTCTATTATTTTCCGACCAAGAAAAGTAGTCTCGCTCTTGCCTTCCAATCTACATCCCCAAACGATTGGAAGGCAGCTTCCCTCTAGGATTTTCCTTTTGTCACAGTGGCCTCCTCCACTTCTCTCTCTATCATTGCTCCCACAAGCTCGTGCGCCTCAACGTGTCTTCACTATCTTATCCTTAATCTCAGCATCACCATTATTAATTATCATATTAGTGGGATCAAGCTTTTTCTCTCTACACGCTCTAGTTTTTGCTTTATGAATGCATGTTGTTGTCATCGCCAATGCGTGGATAAGATCTATGGTGGGTTTAATATATATATATATATATATATATATAGACGAGTTGCCTTGCCCGCGCGTTGCGTTGGGTTTTTTTTATGTAGCAAGCTGATTAATTATTTTGCATGTTTTGTTTGATTAATTAAATATTAATTAGTAAATTGATCATCGATAAAAACAGTTTGAAATAAGTTGTTTGTTTTTTTCATCAAACTGGTTGATTGCTGCTATCCTTGACCTATTGGGATATTAATTAAACTGGCACCTCGCAAAATTGCAATCGATCAAATCCATTTCAGAAAAGTTAATTGTATTTTATAGCAAATTGATTGATGGTTGGGTTTGTTTAAACTGTTTATGGATTTATTTAATTCGCAGAGTGCAAAACTGCAATTGATTGATTGTTGGACGTGTTTTAATTATTTTGACAGTTATATAATCGGTAGATGAAAAAATTGCAATCAATTAAAGATTATTTATTTATTTCTTGTAGCCAATTGGTTGATGGATGGGCTAGGCTTGTTTCAACTGCAACGAATTATTGAATGGGCAGATAGCAAAATTGTAGTCGCTAAAATCTATTAAAGATGAGTTATTTGTTGTTTGCATCGAACTGGTTGATTGCTGCTATCGTTTTAACTGATCGGATAATAATTTAATTGACAGATCACAAAACTGCAATCGATAAAATCCATTAAAGATAAGTTAATTGTATTTTATAGTCAATTGATTAATGAGTGGGCCTGTTTAAACTGTTTGTTTATTTATTTAATTCACAAATTGCAAAACTGCAATTGATTGTTTGCTGGGTGTGTTTTAACTATTTTATCAATTATTTAATTGGAAGATATTAAAATTGCAATCAATGAAATCAATTAAAGATGGATTATTTGTTTCTTGCAGCCAACTAATTGATGGTTGGGCTTGTTTTAAGGAATTATCATTGTTTAGTGATTTGATAATATTAAAGCAAATATTGATTTGTATATTAAGTTGATTGTCTTTGAGATTTTTTTGAATCCTATCATTAAACAATAAATGATTGAGACGTTATATCAAGTGAATGAATGGAGGAAAAAATGACAGCAACGACAACCAGCACATATTAACTGCATCATAACCAGTGAAAATAAATGCAACTAAAAGTGAAGAAAATACAGCTAAAATAGTTTTCCAAACAAAGTTTAGGCAACCAATGTTTTTGATGGCAACAAAAAATAGTAGCGAAACAACTGTGAAAAAAATAACAACCTATAACAAAGCAAGCAAAACAAAAACATTAATGTTCAAAGCCATTAAACCGTGCATATAACAGTAGAGCAACCGGAGTAAGTTTTAACCTGAAGTTTGTATCGAATTAGCAAGAAGGCAAGCGCACCTACAAAGCAGCAGCAACAACAGGAAATTGCATTCAAAATCATTGGAAGAACTTTTTTTTAATGGTAGACAAAAACACAATAGAAAAGGTCAAAAGCCAATATCAAAGCATTAGAAACCAACGCAAGAAATACTTTTGATTTTGGACCTTTTTTTTTCGAACACTTGTTTAACATCTTAACAAAGCAATAAATTATTTATTGAGATCAGTTTGACTCCATCGATTTAATTTGTGGTCGAGTAAAGATCAAAGCTTGAAAGATAAGCCCGAAACAAACCAAAATTGACCATTTCTGTAATCTTAATTTTTTTTTAAAAAAAATTAACGAATGGCATTAGAGAGAAAGATCAAATATTCATGTGGTCAATTGCATTTCCAGTTATCTAATATTAGTATTATTACAGTGTTATGAAATAAAAAGTACTAAGACATAATCTTTTTGTGACAAATGAATTAGCTAGTTAGTTACTTGTATTTGTCCTCTTTTTTTTGGTTTGCATGAGAATGTTTTAATATAGGCACAAATAACACACTAATTGCTGCTGTGGAGATGAATTTTGCTTCTTAACCCAACTGATGATGCATAGGTGAAGGGCTGATATGCATGTGATCAATTTCCAAGCAAATGAACAGTTAATGTCTCGGATTAGTTTTAGTTCATCATTTAACATGGATTATATTGAACTTCAAGGTTTGTTTTATTGTTTTATTCAAAATAAAAGGCACATTGATTTATTTATTTGTTAACACAGGAAAAAAATACAGAGCATAGGTTAATCTCAATAACAGCAATGCAATAAGAATTAATCAACAAAAGCACTCAAAAATCAGCAAACCTTAGTAACAACAACAATTCAGGAGTGGCGAAGACCAAACAGCAGCGTAACTGACAGCACCAAAAATCAAAGAACATCTGCACAAAATAATAGACGAAAGAATTGAAACGACAAACAATGAAAATACACAGAAAAGAAGTGACAACAAACTATACACAACAAATAGAAAAAGACAAATTTCATTAGCAGCAGCAACAATTTGATTTGATGGAAATGCAATGACAATTAAACTTTTCTTGTTAACATCATCAAGAGCCAAAACACAAAGACGACACACAAAATGCAAAACAACATAGCCTAATCTTAGCAACAGCACCGTGATAAAAATTAATTAACAAAAACAATAAAAAAACAATAAACCTTAGCAATCACAACAATTTGGAAGCAGTGAAACCGAAAAACAGCTTCACAAAACAAAACAAAACAAAACGCGAAAGAATCGATAAAACAAACAAACAAAACACAGAGAAAAGAAAAGGCAACAGAGTATAAATAGCAGATAGCAGAAGGCAAATTTCATCATCAACAGCAACAATTTTATTTGGTGGAAATACAATGGAAATTGAACATTCCTCGTCAACATCATCAAGAGCTAAGACACAAACACAACACAAAAATGCAGAACAACATAGCTTAATCTCAACAACAGAACTGTGATAAGAATTAATTACCAACAACATTCAAAAAATAGTTAACCTTATCAACAACAATTCGGCAACAACGAAGATGAAATAGCAAAACAGCTTACAACACCCAAAACTGAAGAACATCCAGACAAAACAATGTTGAATATTTGTGTTATAATCATGAAAGTTGTTTAAATCATCAAAATTAAACAAATGAAAAAAGTGACGTTAACGAAGGTTGTAAAGATATGTAAATAGGTATTATTATTGTCTCTATGTGTGCATGCACCAAGCAAGCACATGCAAGCATGTGTCTTTATTTGTTGTGTGAATGGGATCCTTTGGATGAACAATATCATAATTCTAAAAGAAGCAACAATCGCTGGAGCACAGATGAAATTGACAAAGCACAATAACAAAGAAAACAGATATACACAGTAATTTACCATTATTTGAATGGGGAGGAAAAAAAAAGGAGAGAAAGACATGAGCACCTGAAAGGCAACACATAAATTGAAATGCCAGCAGCGCGAGGACGAAAAGAGAAGTTATTGGTTGTTTTTCTCGACACTCAAAATTGTGACCCATTTGTCAAATATGTCTCCGAGCAAAGTTTTGAACCACAAAGATCTGCCAATGTCATCATGCCGTCGATTTCATGTCTGTAAGACATCAAAAGGGATGGCTGCTTTTGCTCGGGCTTTTATCTAACAGAAGTGTGAAAATTGCAGCAGGCGAAATTCCCAATTGTTGTCGAATTCAGGCTTAATTGATCTGCGGCCACACAAAGACAAAACCCATTAATTAAATGCAAGTGCACATTAATTAGATGCTAAATGAAGAGACAATCATCCAAGTGATGCATTAACCGTGGCATGTCGAGAGAAGCTCCACCCAAGAGATGCATTCTGATGGGCTTTCCGATTAAGGGGGGAAATCATCAATATAAGCAAAGTTCTAATTTAATTAAATACTTACTCACAGCAGCTCAAACAAAACATGAACACAACAATTAAGACCAACAGATTCATAGTTTTTCTTTTGTTCAAATAAAATGTAATAGTGAAAACTAAAAGGGATTGACTGATCATCATTTTACACTTCAATGTCTGAAACTCGATTGACAACAAAAAAACCCACTTGTTGATAATTATTTACAGTTTAAATGATGTAATGTTAGCTCTTCAAGGCAAGATAAAATTCACAACAAAGGCACTCATCCTTCACAGTTGACCAGGATTCCCTCTAGATTTTCTTGAAGTGGACCAGTGGTGGTAGTTGTTGACAGTTTCCTTACTTTTAAATTAAACAACTTTTTAAAATTAGATGGACTATTTAATATATTCTGCAAAATTGGAAAGATTAATTCTCCATGGATGGGAGGGGTGAAGGTGCGGTGAAGTGAAGTGAGATCAAAAGCATAATAAAAATAAAGCATGATCGTGGAATAAAAAATTGCCTAGAAATGCTTTTAAAAACCAAATTGAAAAGCATGGAATCCATATCAACCCACTCGGAAGAGATCATATAACATACCTTTTTGTAAACAATTGGTTGTCTCAAACAATCTCTAGCCTCTGCAATAACTCTTGGATTCTGCAAAATTGGAAAGATTAATTTATAATTTATTGGTTAAAATTCTCCATGGATGGGAGGGGTGAAGCTAGTCTATGTGTTTTTAGTACCCCAGCCCACATGTACTATATAGTCAGTACAGGAGACACATCAACATGAGCACAAATACTATCCTTTAAGGAAAAAAATTGGTTGGATGTGAACCCAAAAACATTAAACCTTTTTGTTCTTTTATGCTAACTAAACTAAATGGAAATAAACATAAAAATAAAATCAATGAGGACAATACCCAGATTCAAAGAAAAACTTTTTTTGGTGCTTTGAGCTTATAAGCCTAGCCTATCCAGATGGGCAACAGTAATTTGAGATTTCAAAGTCTATTCACAATTCAAAAAATCAAAAATTGTTCATATATCTTCATAGAGCAAAACACATCTGATTATATTGCTTAGTTTTGATACAAACATTCCAACGCAGATAGTTCAAGCCATTTAAATCCACCACTTGCACTAACATAAGCCCTCAAAACAACAAAGGACATCACAATCACAACTATGGATAACCATACTGCAAAACTAAACAAAAAGCAGTTCATCTTACCTGAGGGGCAGGAACACTTCTCAACAAAAGCTTAATAAGATCCCTAGCTTTAACAATAATATAAGGATCCCTAGTCATTATCGTAGTTTTAACTGTCATTGACCCCTCATTCTATCCGCAAACAAACAATAAAACGTAAAATCATTAAAGAACAAAATAAATCTCAACAAAACCATAACGAAAAAAAATAGAGAAAAAAACCTAACCTTATTAAGTTGGCAATCAAAATAGAGCATGATCATGGAATAAGAAATTGCCTAGAAATGCTTTTAAAAACAAAATCGAAAAGCATGGAAGCCATATCAACCCACTCGGAAGAGATATACCTTTTTGTAAACAATTGGCCGTCTCAAACAATCTCTAGCTCTCTGCAATAACTCTTGGCTCAATCGGTTGTCTGAACGTGATGATCTCTGTGACGATCGGCGAGTAGAAATAAGGAAGGATGGTGAATTGTAAAGGTAGGGGATGACTGGTAAGGTTGCTTTTCTTGGTTTAGTTGAAGGTCGCTGAATGCATAGTGTTGAGGGAAGGAGGAGGCAGCGGCTAGGTTTAGGATTTTAGGAAAGTAGTAGAATGCGGTGTTGAGGGAAGTGGGGTGGCGGCTACATTTAGGATTTTAGAAGGCAGAGTGTTGAGAGAATGTGGGGTGCGGCGGCTAGGTTAGGATTTTAGAAGGCAGAGTGTTGAGGGAGGGGGGGCGGCGGCTAGGTTTAGGATTTTAGTAAAAAAGTAGAAATATTCACATGAGAAGGGAAAAGAGGAGACGACTATAGTGTTTTTTAGTAAAAAAGTAGAAATATTGGCAGGAGAAGGGAAAAGAGGAGACGACTTTAGTGAAAAGAGGAGACGGCTTTAGTGAAAAGAGGAGACGGCTTTAGTGCAATTGAAACAGCAGATCACGCACCCCAGTCCACAGTGGATCTGGGTGTGCGTGAACAGTAATCTACAGTAGAAGACCGATCTACTTTAGCTTCTTTAGTAATAAAATGAGATCCTGTCACATTTGAGTTGGTGCATGAAAAAGGAAATTTGAAGGACTTCCCGATTTTTTTCTCATGTCATGAGATATATGGTTGGAAAGATAAGACATATATCTAAAAGTCTCATATTTTTTCTTAATTTACTTGGATGAATGACCCAAAACATGTGTGCAAAGAAACTGACGTGTTATCCTAGTAAATGTAGGAAGAGGAGTCAATTATTTACCCACTTTGGAGTTATTTTTTTATTTAGAAAAAAAGTGAATAGTACAGGGAATTTATACATTGTTCACTTATGACGTGAAGGGTTGCTGAATTGGCTGTTTTAGGTGGAAAATTGAGGGTTAAACTTGCCTTTCCAGAGGTGAGTGGTGGTCGAAATTGTTTACGGTATTGTAGGGAAGAATTTGAATGGTTGGCGGAGTTTGTTGACGTCGCTGAAGGTGGTGTAGATGAGGAGCTAAAGTGGGTATCGAAATGGGAGGAAAACAAATATGGGTTTTGAATGGTTCCTCCCAACTTTGGCTTTTGATTTCTCCCCCTCAGGCCATAGATTTCACCTCTATTTATAGTTGGTGGAATAAGGTAATCTTGTCTTTACTAGGATAAATTCAGCTATTAGTTCATTGTAGAAGCATCACAACCATTGGCTCAAAGTAGATGTCTTGAGTTGTTAAATTTGATAGTTACAACAGACTGCTAAGTTGTCAATTTTAGGGGTTGAACCACCTCTTATGTAGTCTTCATCAGCCAAAACTGACCATACCCAGTATGATCTAGAATAAAGGGATCGTTTTCGTGCATGCTTTGTCAATTTTGATGAAAGATAAAGACATTAAATGCACCTACAAAGTTGGCAACAAAGCAAGATTTTCAATGAAATTTTAGGGAAGAAAATTAATAGTGATCACACGACGCGTTGTCTATTCCTCTCTTTTTTTCTCTGCCAAATTTCAATTTGGTCCTTTATCTTATGATTGCTCTGATGTTAAATTGGCCCAAAATGTTAGTTTTATGCAATTGAATCCCTGTCAAACTTCAATGTAACCCTTAAATTTACGTGCCTTTTCACTTTGGTCCTTAGTCCTAGATTTCTTCAATTTTGCTCCTAGTTCGCCCTATAACTTTATTTTATTGCAATTTTACCTTCAATTTCAACCAATTGACTTGGTAAAAATTAAATTTAAGTCTCCAAAATTTCCAATCTTATCAATTAAGCCCAAATTAGAATCCCAAACTTAATTTTTCACCAATTAAGCTCTTAATAAAATTAATTTGACCCAATTAAAGTATAAATAAGTACTTGCACTCAATTAAATCCTTCAATTAGACTCTAAATTAATTCTGAAACATAATTAAACTTTAATTTGACCCAAGTTTAAATCAAATTGACATATTAAAAATACAATTATGCCTTTTGACTTCATTTTTATGCAGGTTATTCAATAATCATTTATTCTAGCTTTGAATCTATATTTTTCTTCATTTTTGGGCACAACAAAGATACGATCGGACTCTCGAATCCGATCAATTTGATTTGCTTGCCAACAACAATGGGGAACTGGGTGGACAAAAAAGGTAAGTGTTCATGAAGTCGACACCAACACTATGGTTGCTCAAATTTCAAATCTTGAGAAAAAAAACTTGAAACTCTCATGCGTGTTGTTATCCCTCCCTCCCCACAGCAAGTTTGCATCATTTGTTCTGATCCAACTCATCCAATAAAACTTTTTCCATCTACTGTGAGAAAAAAACTTGAAACTCTTATGTGTGTTGTTATTCCTCCCTCCCCACACCAAGTTTGCATCTTTTGTTATGATCCAACTCATCCAATAAAACTTTTTCCCTCTACTATGCAAGGTTTTGAGCAAGTTCTCCATGTTAATTCTTTTCAACAAGTTTGGACTACAAGATAATATGAACTTGTGTGCAAGTTTTAAGCCCAAAGAGTTTTCACTTGAGGTTATCAATTCTGTTAATTAAGTTGACATTGTAAAAAAATATTGAAATGACAATATATCGGATCAACTCGAGACAATCTAGATTAACCTTTCAAATGTGTGATCTACGTTATAAGACCACGATAACCTTAAATAAAACAAATCAAAGCAGTTATAAAGTTTAATTCCTAATAAACTCATTATTGAATAATAAAATTGAGAAAAATATAATATAAAAAAAGACACAATAAAATAATTTTTTCTTAACAAAATTATGAGCCTACATAATATTACGAGAGTTTCATCATTAATCTTGCAAGATCATTATATTCTTTGATTGCACTGAAATTTTAACCTAATATATATATTAATATGTCAAGAGATCTCTCATAAAATTTCATTTTAATCTAACAGTCAGATTAAGGGGTATGAATGATATTTTAAAATTATAAATTATTTAAAACCGGAACAGAACCGAAACATTTCAAATGAAATTTGAGTGAAATTTCTAGAATAGATCAAGATTCTGAACGAGATAAAATATATTCTAATTTTTTAACTTAAACAAAATATACTAGCTATTCCTGACAAAATAAAACAGAATTAACAACTTTGATATGAACGCAGTCGTTTGCGCCAACAACTGAATTTTTTCCCCCCTCTTTTTAACAGCCGGTTAACCGAAAAAGCACCTCTTGATTCAAAATGTGTCGACTTCAAGTTTTTGAAACCTTTTTTGACATTTTCAAGAGGCTTATGACGAAAAGCACGAGCTCCAACAAGCTACTATTCTTAATTTTCATATGGGGGATTAGATGATGTGTATTTATAAGCATACCTTATTATAAGGTGTTATTTTACTAGAATTATATAATAAATTTTGTTTTTTAGGTGCATTTTATGTTTATAAGCAATCTATGCTTTCATCTTATAATCGATGTAGAATAGTGGCATTATTATAAATGTATATGGCATTGAGAATGATGTGTGTTCATTATGGTTTATGTAAGCTTCTTAAAAATTATAATTTCATTGAAACTACATGATAAATATCATTTTATAAAAACATCTCTTATAAAAATAAAGAGGATGAACCTTGTACTTATAAGCTATCAAAATCTGTGTCTCCTACCCGATGTGGGATGGGAGTACCGTCACTTTTATAATCTTTATTTTAATTTAAATTCTAAATTATTACATATAAAAATATATTCATGGATAAATATTTTTAAAATGAGATTAAATAGGATTCATTTTCTTGCAATATTGAGTAATTTTTCAAATACTCTGATTGCCAATTGTTTTTGGATTAAAGTTTGATTTTGGGTTTATTCAAAGTTATTTACCCACATTCCATACTTTTCATTAAAAGGGTTTACACAAATCAATTAAAAACAAACAATATAATATTTTTTTTACTTTATTTTATTTCAAAAAATGTATATCTCTAACTGAGTTTTACTAGAATTAAGGGTTAACTCTTATTTTTAAATGGGTTTGAAAGAATAAATTTTTTTCCTTATTTCCTTACCAACTCGAGTCGGCTCATGAGATTAATTAGGTTTATATCACTAGCGCTAACTTTTTTTGGATGCGATGAAACATCCCCCCTCAAAAAAATTATTTTATGGGCACAAGTGAGCGAGTAAAACCCTGATTGTTTCAAGTATTTATAAAAAATGCACGTCCTAACTAGAATTCAAGATCTATTATACAGATCGCAAGTTTTTTGTCACCACATCACGTCCTTTTGGGACACTAATAATAACTTGTTAATTGCTTAATTTTTTTTTTATCTTATATTAGTTCAATCGGCTCTAGATCTCATCATCCCCACTTGCAACCATGATTTCATGAATTTTGATAAAAGTAACATTTTTTTTAATAAAGTATATCTTTCTTTTGTACGTGAGCTCTAAAAATAATTAACGGTAGCGTGCAACATGACATCACTCATCACTTAGAGACTTAATTTAATTTCATATTTACCTAACAAAAATACAATTGGTAGGCTCCACCATGACCGGTGTTTTATAATAAGGCAAGCAAAGCATCCACATCTGTGGTCAAAACCTATACCCAATTGAAAAATTAAAAGTAATGATCTTTAAATTAGTAAAACCCAATTGAGAAATTAAAAGTAATGATCTTTAAATTATATTAAGGTCAATGATATTCGAAAATGACAGCAGATGCGATTGTTGTATCAAGTCATTGATTGATTCATTATTACTCATAAAAACAAATATGGATATTAATTGTTGGTGAGTTCCTGCATGCTGGGGGCTAGTCGAATAGCGAGTTCAATCATGCTCGGGGGAAAGTCTTTGACCCATAAAATTTAAGCCTAATACCAACTAACAAGGACTTGGATATGAAAAGACCAAAAAGGTCAGAAATCGAAGGCTAATACCCATTGAAATGGGGCTCGTCGAGTCAGGATCAATTTCTCCTAAAATCCAAGGCTAATACCCCCTCAAACAAGCCAGCTCAATCATGCTCGGGGAAAAAGTCTTTGACCCATAAAATTTAAGCCTAATACCAACTAAAAAGGGCTCGGATATGACAAGACCAAAAAGGTCAGAAAAATGTGGCTAGGTTTACTCTCATGTTGCTACTGGGTTCTCTGATACATCAGCTTTGCTTCGTGAATTGACTCTTAAATCCATGCTGATCTTGGCACCTAAGGTATCTGTATGACTTTTGCAGTGGCCAAATGTGGTTCTTGTTATTGTCTTCTGTTTTTCTGTTTAGGTTTATTGGTTCATTCTGTGCTATGCTTGTGTGAACAATTAATTGTGGCTTTCAAGTCCTTCCTGAATGTTGCTTTTGTTCCTGAAATTGCAGCTTTCTCAACGTACTATTTCAGGCTCCTTGTTGAAATATCTTTCAAAGTTACAGGTCTGCATGATTTATTTGTTGATACTACTGAAGTCTACTTCGATTACTTAGTTATTATTTAGACTGCCAAATCTGCATTTCTTTTAGGGTTAGTTTGAAGTTCTTTTCATTCAATTGACAATCCTTTTCCCCTCTTTCCTTCTATTTGGAAGCAAAAGGATTCTACTACACTGTGCAGTCTGTGGTTTAATTTATTTATTTATTCTGTAGGTTGATGAAGAGCCTGCAATTAGAACAAATACCACCATATTACTTGGGAATATTGCAATCTACTTGAATGAAGGGGTAAGAATCAGGGAATTGCCATGTTGTCTTTAGTTCTGCCTGTCAAGAACTGCATTCTATTCTTGTTGAAGATGCTCAATCTGTTGATTCTATTAGTTTTCTGTAATCATTTATCAATAGAAATTTACTAGATTTTCTTTGTGAAAATGTTCTCTTGTTTATTTGAATTACAAGCAGACAAGGAAGAGAGTTCTAATTAATGCTTTTACAGTCCGTGCTCTGCGTGATACTTTTTCTCCTGCCAGAGGAGCAGGTACAAAATTTGACTTTTTGTTTATTTCTTATTTGCTTTTGATCAAGTTCTTTGGTTTGGGAAAAGGTTTCATACATTTCAAGGTTTTCTTTTCTATTTTCTACTGTCTATGCCAATGTTTTATTTGCAGATGTTATTTCACTCTATTACATCCTAGTGTTTTGTGCACCACCTAAAATAAACGTATATTATGGCAGGATTAATGGCTTTGTGTGCCACTAGTTCTTATTATGATGTCACTGAGATTGCAACTCGGATTCTTCCGAATGTTGTTGTACTTACCATTGATCCTGACAGGTTATATTTTCTATGGATGATTTATACATATTTAGTGTTTTCCCTGTATTGAAAATGAACTAAAATGCTTTCTTTTCTTTTGAACAGTGATGTTTGATCAAAATCGTTTCAAGCAGTTGAACAGTTTTTGCAAATAGTGAAACAATACCATGAGAAGGTATGCTTTTGAATTGTTGTTCCTTTTGTTTTAACATGCTCTCTGTTTTCAATATGGACATATAAAAATTTGAAGAGATTACTAAGGGCACATGCATTGTAAAGGATACAGTGAAAGACTGTATTGAAGTCGTGATTTGTATTGCACTTGACAGAGTTTAAATACACATATACAATCCTATAATATAGGACGTTATACTAATCTAGAGCCTGAGATTATGCTGATTGCATATCAGTTGCAGATTGCATATCAGTTACAGATTTGAATTTAAATGTCTTGAATGAGAATCCTTGATTTCAGGTAAGTCATTGATAGACCCCCTCAAGATGGTGGTCGGTTGAGAACACCAATCTTGGACTTAAGATCGAGAAATCGAGCACGTGGAAGTGCTTTGGTGATTGTATCAGCTAATTGATCGGCTGATGATACATGAGCTACTCGAAGGCTGCCTTTCTGGACTTGGTCCCGAATAAAATGGAAGTCAATTGCAACATGTTTCATCCGAGAGTGGAACACTGGATTGGAGCAGAGTTGAGTGGTCCCAATGTTATCACAGTATATGACCGGGCACTGTGAAATTGAAATGCCAAGATCCATGAACAAGTATGTGAGCCAATTAAGCTCAGCAGCAGTGTTGGCGACGGCTCTGTATTCTGCTTCAGTGGATGACCGTGCGACCGTTTGTTGTTTCTTTGAGCTCCATGATATTGGGTTACGACCAAGGTACACTATATATGCACTTGTGGAGGTGAAGTCATCCTTGTTACCTGCCCAATCGGCATCCGAATAGGCCTCTAGTGACAGTGGTGTAGCAGTGTGGAGATGATCCGAAAATGCATGGAGATTAATTGGAGAATGCCGATATAGTTGGAGACCCTCATTGATAGTTCCACTGAGATACCGAAGGAGGCGTTTGGCAAACGTCCAATGTTCTGTGGTTGGTTGATGCATGAATTGTGATAATTTGTTCACCGCAAATGCAAGATCAGGTCGGGTGAGAAGTAAGTATTGGAGGCTGCCAACCACGGTTCTGAATTCAGTCGGGTCTTGCAAGGGTGTTCCTGCATGTAGCACTAGAGTGGGACTCGTTGGTAGAGGAGTGAGAACTGGTTTAGACTGAGTCATCTTGGTCTTGGCTAACAGGTCGATGATGTATTTCCTCTGGGACAGGAGAATGCCATGTTTGTTGGGAACCACTTCCACTCCAAGGAAGTAGGAAAGTTGGCCAAGGTCTTTGAGTGAAAACCGTCGGGCAAGTTGGATGATAAACAAATTCACTGACTCAGCATTGTCCCCTGTGACGATTAGATCATCTACATAGACTAGTACGTAGATAACATGACCGGCTGCTTTCATGATAAATAATGAGGAATCTGCATGTGAGTTGATGAAGCCCAGTTGAAGTAGAAAACTGCGAAGCTCTTGATACCATGCCCTTGGTGCCTGTTTAAGGCCATATATTGCTTTCTTGAGTTTGCATACATGAGAGGGACGATCCTTATCAACAAAGCCTGGTGGTTGCTGCATGAAAACTGTGTCTGCAAGGTGGCCTTGAAGGAAGGCATTGTTGACGTCCAGTTGCCTTAGTGTCCAATTCTTTGAGATGGCAAGGCTGAGAACTACTCGTATGGTAGTAAATTTGACTACCGGGCTGAAGGTGTCGAGGAAGTCCACTCCTGGTCTTTGATGAAATCCCTTTGCTACTAGCCACGCCTTAAACCTGTTGACAGAACCATCAGTGTTATGTTTGATACGAAAAATCCATTTGCACCCTATAACATTTTGAGTTTCTGTGGGTAGGACAAGATCCCAGGTGCCATTGTATACTAAGGCATCATATTCTGCTGACATGGCCTTGCGCCAGTGGGGGTGAGTGAGGGCCTTGGAGACAGAGGTGGGTTCTGTTTCATACGGGGAGGAGAGTTGGGTAAGGAGGTTGAGTTTCTGTATTGGTTTATGAATGTTGTTTTTGGCCCGAGTTTGCATGGTGTGGGTTGAGGTGGTAGGTTTCTCACTGTGTGAGATTGGTGGTTGTAGGGAAGATGTGTTTTGTGGATCGGGTTCTTGTGTTTGGGTTATGGTTGGGGATGGGTGTTGTGTGAGTGGCTGTGGGACGGGTGGAGAGGTAGATGGTGATGAGTTGGCATGCAAAGACGTTCCACGTGGGATATGTGGAGAGATGGCCACGTCATCTTGAGAAGTTGCTTGGAGAGTGTCGGTGGCTGTGGCTGAGAACGACGACGCACAAGGGAGCTGCGGAGAAAGCACCACGTCAGATGGGGAGTTGTTGGTCAGCTGTGGAGTGGAGTGAGACACGTGGAGAGGAGTTGGGATCCATGTATTTATGTGGCTTAGGGGCTGACTCGTGGGTTTATGAAGGAGAGCAGTGTATGGAAAACTGGTTTCAACAAATTTGACATGTCTGGAGGTGTATATCTTGGAGGTTTCAGGATCTAGACAGTGATACGCACTCTGTGTGAGTGAGTAGCCAAGGAAGATGCAAGGTTTTGATCTGGGTTCCAGTTTATGAGATGTGTATGGGCGTAGCCATGGGTAGCACAAGCAGCCAAAAATCCTCAGTTTAGAGTAATTTGGGATAGTGTGGAATATCTTCTGAAATGGGGAGAGTAGCTGGAGTGTTGGTGTGGGCATTCGGTTTATAAGGTATACGGCTGTGGCGAATGCATAGGTCCAGTAGAGAGGTGGAAGTGATGCATGGGATAGTAGTGCTAGGCCTGTTTCAACAATGTGTAGGTGTCTCCGCTCAGAAAAGCCGTTGTGTTCTGGTGTATGTGGTGGGGTGGTCAAGTGGGATATACCAGAGGTGGAGAGAAATGTTGCTAAGGCAATATATTCTCCACCATTGTCTGAGTATAGTGTTTGTATTTTTGTTTGGAAGTAATTTTCGGTGATGGCTTTGAATTTTATGAACACTGGTTTTACTTCTGATTTGGCTTTAAGTGGGTAGAACCATATGTATCGAGTAAAGTGATCGATAAATATCACATAATATTTGCAGCCATTTGTTGAGACAACAGGGGAGGTCCAAACATCAGAGAAGATAATTTGTAGTGGGCGAGTGGATTTTATGGAAGATGTGGAAAATGGTTGCTTGTGGCTTTTATTGCATAGGCACGCATTACATGAAAAACTGGAATTGATAGAAGAACTGAACCCGAATTGTTGAGATGACAGAATTTGTTTGAGGATAGAGAGAGCTGGATGGCCAAGCCGGTGATGCCAGTCACGGGTAGAGATTTTTATTGTGGAGAAGGAAACCATGGGAAAATTGGATGGCCATACATACACCCCATCTTTAGTGCGTCCCTTCAGTAGCGTGTCCCCTGTGCGTAGGTCCTTCACAAAGAAACAATCGTGTAAGAGTATAATTTTAACATTATTTGTCTTACAAAATTGTGATATGGATATGAGATTTTTGTGTATTGAGGGAACACATAAAACATCATCTAGCTGAAAAATTGTATTAGGGGTGGGGAGAGAAGTGGAACCCGTGTGGGTGATTGGGATCGTGGATCCATCTCCGATCATCACATCATTGTTGCCTGAGTACGGGGAGTGTAGGGACAGATTGTCAAGATCTGCTGTGACATGGTGAGAAGCCCCACTGTCAAGTAGCCATGAAGGAGTGGCTGTGGTACTGGTTGCAACATTGGCTTGGGGTTGCCATGGATGGTTTGGATGGTTGTCTGAGCTATTTCTCCGTTCAACAGGTACTAGCCGGAATGAGGGGCACCTTTTGGCAGTGTGACCTTGATTTCGACAGATTTGACAGTGACCAAGGTATGGTCTGGGATTTGGTCGATTGCCAGGATTAAAGTGGGATCTTGGTTGCGAAGGAGATGAGTGGTTCGATTGTCTCCATGAATTGGCTTGGTTGTGGTTGTGCTGTGAAGGACGCCACTGTCGATTATTATTCCTGTATGTGAGATGTGCTGATGCTGGGAAGTGGGTTTCAGTCTGCGACTGAAGAGATGCTTCAAAGTTCAATAGTTTCTCATGAAGTTCTTCGAAGTTAATGGATGTATCGCGTGCTTGAACTGCACGGACAAGTTATTTATAGTCTTCGCTGAGACCATCTAATATCTTATCTGTGATTTCTTCATCATCTATTGGGGCTCCAAGAAGAGCTAAGTCATCTGCTCTGGATTTGATGAGTTGCATGAACTCGGAGATGCCAAGTGGTCCTTTTGTTGTGTTTTTTAGTAGGGTCTTGAGTTGTTTCACACGGCCACGTGATGGTTTGGCATATGTGTTGGCTAAAATTGACCATGCTTGTTTGGATGTTGCAGCTTGTGCAATGAAGGGAATGATGTTGGGTGTGAGTGAGCCAATGATGGCGTTGAGTAGGAGCTGGTCTTGCCTGGTCCAGAAATGGTGAGCAGGATTTGGAACGGCTGTATTGGACTGCATGATTGTTGTAGGTGGGCATGGTTTGGTTCCATCAATATAACCAATTAGATCATATCCAATGAAGAGTGTCTGGAATTGAAGTTTCCATGACAGATAATTGGTTGAATTGAGTTTGAGTGGTGTCTGTGCAGCTGTGTTGATGCTGATTAGGGTATGACCTGTGTCATTTGTGTTTTGGATGGCTAGATTTTGTGTGACTGAGTCATCGGTGGTTGTTGCCATTTGTTTGAGCCGAGAAGGGTTTGAAAAAAAAATTTGGTTTAGGTAGATCATATAGGCTCTGATACCATGAAAGACTATATTGAAGTCGTGATTTGTATTGCACTTGACAGAGTTTAAATACACATATACAATCCTATAATGTAGGACGTTATACTAATCTAGAGCCTGAGATTATGCTGATTGCATATCAGTTGCAGATTGCATATCAGTTACAGATTTGAATTTAAATGTCTTGAATGAGAATACTTGATTTCAGGTAAGTCATTGATAATCAGACCATATAACTTGTACGAACTAAGTTATGCTGCTTTTCTCAGTCAATACTGGAAAGCACTCATGTAGAAATTGTATTCTCATGGGAATATTTGGTATGTGGTTTACTGATCATTTGCAAACTTTACATTGCTTTTTATATTAGATCGGTAGAGGGTCCAATCATAAAATCACATGATTTTAATAACTGAAAAAAATAATATGCATGTGAAAAACATTACTGAAAGAGATAAAATTCAAACGACATTACCTTAAAAGTACTGCTTTGGCAAATCAACCCAACAGAAATTAGTAAATTACAGCTATTATTCAAATATATTCTTCTAATAATATATTTAAAGAAAGCTGCTAGAAAACAAAAACGATGAAAATGTGATCTTACAGTTTTGCATCACAACTCAGCTGCAATTTCTTGCTGATGTAACACAGTCACTGCATTTTGAATCTTAATATCATATGATATTATGCTCTAAATCTTTATTTTGATAACTTTGGTTATAATAGTACATAATTGCTAGCCCATTCAGTGCCCTCTTTTCCTGCCCCTACTTTACCCAGGAAAAGCACCTTATTATATGCAGCTGCTGATTTGTTAGTATGCCTGGCTTGGAGAAGTTTATGATAACAAATGAGAAAAGCTTTTTGGTTGCCACTCACATGTTTAATCTTCTGCTTGCTGCAGTAACAACCAAACATCAATTTGTATGGCATTCTTATTATACAGTTCCACAAAAAATGCATTTTAATAATGTTGGTTAAAGAAGTTCCAAGTCTTTTCGTATAGTCAGGTGTCTGCATCCTATATAGATGAAAATCCCCCTTTTTTACACTAAACTCAATAAATAACATCAAAAGAGGTCGTGGAACTTTGTTAAGATAACACAACGAAAACCTTCTTCCTATTTATAATGAAATTTGTTAGTAGTGCAGCGGGTTTTAAAAGCACAAGTTGATGTTAGTGAAGAGCAACATGAGAACATCTTTTATACGCGATGTCAGATTCGAGATCAAGTGTGTGGGATAATTATTGACAATGATAGTTGAATTAACATTGCATCCACTACTTTGGTAGAGAAATTAGGTTTAGTTACTATTCCTCATCCCGAACTATATAGTTTGCGGTGACTTAATGAAAATAGGAAGATTCGAGTAAAAACTGGTTCATGTTCCATTTTCCATCAAAACATATCATGATGAGGTCTTGAGTGATGTGGCTCTGATGTCAGCTAGCCTGTCTTATTGGGGCATCCATGGCAATTTGATAAGGATGTAACCTACAATGGATGAAAGAATACTTATTCATTTATGCTAAATGGGAAGAAGCTGAACTTGTTGCCATCAAGTTCTTAGCAAGTTAGAGAGGATCATCAGTTACAAAGTCAACAAAATGAAGGGAAACTGGGTAAAGAGTTGATGTTAGCCAAGAAGGGAGACATCGAGCAAGCATTAGCTCTAATAGGGGTTGTTTTCATGGTATGGGCAAAACCATTATTGCAAGTACAAAATATGGACTTGCCAAGGCAAATTATGAAGTTGCTCTAGGAGTTTTCAGATATTTTTCCATAAGAGTTACCTAAATGTTTACCACCTATTTGTGGAATTGAGCATCAGATTGATTTGGTGCTGGGAGCTTCAATTCCTAACCGACCAGCATATAGGTGTAACCTAGAGGAGGCAAAAGAAATTCAAAGGTAGATTGGTGAGCTCTTAGAGAAAGGCTATGTGCGGGAGTCACATAGTCCATGTTTCGTGCCTACTTTGCTTGTTCCAAAAAGGATGGCACTGTGCGAATGTATGTGAATAGTCGCGCAATTAACAAAATAACAGTTAAGTATCAATTCCCTATACTTAGACTTGATGAGTTGCTTGGTGAGTTGCATGGTGCTACATTGTTTTCTAAGATTGATTTGATGAGTGGTTATCACTAGATTAGGATGAAAAATGGGGATAAGTGGAAAACAACCTTTAAAACTAAACATGGGTGGTATGAATGGTTGGTATTGCCATTTGGGTTGTTTAATACAACTAGTACATTTATGCGACTTATGAATCATGTTTTGAGCAAGATTATTAGGGTGTTTGTTGTAGTATATTTTTATGACATTTTGGTTTATAACAAATACTTTGATGATCATGTAAAGCATCTTAGGGTTGTCTTTGAAACTCTAAGAGAAGCTAAATTGTATGGGAAACTAAAGAAGTGTCATTTCTATCAAGAAAGTGTCATTTTTCTTGGTTATATCATTTCCAGTAGTGGGATGAAGGTTGATGAAGAAAAGATAAAAGCAATTAAAGATTGGTTGAAACCTATTAGTATTGTTGATGCAAGGAGTTTCCATGGCTTAGCTTCATTTTATAGGTGATTTGTGAGGAACTTTAGTTCTATAGTTGCTCCTATGACTGAATGTTTGAAGAAGGGAATGAGTTTTGGTGGATTGAAAATGAACAAAAATCTTTTGAATTGACTAAAGAGAAGTTATGTACTGCTTTTATTTTAGCACTTCCAGATTTTACTAAGACATTTGAGATAGAATGTGATCCTTCCGAGGTTGGAATTAGGGTTGTGTTATTACAAGAAAGGAGGCCTATTGCATACTTTAATGAAAAGGTAATTGGTACACGATTGAACTACTCAATTTATGACAAAGAATTATATACTTTAATTCAACCTTTAGAGGTATGGCAGCACAACTTATTACCAAAAGAGTTTACTGTGTATACTGACCATGAATCTTTGAAGTATATGAGGGTCAAAGCAAGTTGAAGGGACAGGTTATTGTAGCTCTATGGGTAGAGTTTATAGAGTCATTTTCGTATGTTATCAAGTATAAGAAGGGACAAGTTATTGTACTTGTTGATGCTCTTTCTAGGAGGTATTTACTAATTTCTATGTTGAATGCAAGGCTGATGGGTTTTGAATAGGTGAAGGATCAATATGTTATTGATTCCTACTATGCTAATGTGGTTGTTAAAAGTGCTAAAGGAGATTGCAATGGGTTCTTTATGCACGGAGGTTACTTGCTCAAGATGGGCAGAATTGTATTCCTTCAGGTTCTTTACAAGAGTTGCTTATACAAAAGGCTCATGGTGGTGGTCTTAGTGGCCATTTTGGTGAAAAGAAGACTTTTGAGCTGCTGAAAGAACATTTCTTTTAACCTAGCATGTTAAAGGATCAATATGTTATTGATTCCTACTTTGCTAATGTGGTTGTTAAAAGTGCTAAAGGATCTTGCAATGGGTTCTTTATGCATGAAGGTTACTTGCTCAAGTTGGGAAAAATTGTATTCCTTCAGGTTCTTTACAAGAGTTGCTTGTGCAAGAGGTTAATGGTGGTGGTCTTAGTGGCCATTTTGGTGAAAAGAAGACTTTTGAGCTGCTGAAAGAACATTTCTTTTAACCTAGCATGTTAAAGGATATGCATAAGGTGATTGAGCGATGTGTTGTATGCAAGAAGGCTAAGGGTAAGGAGAATCCATTACACTACCTACTGAAGGGTCAGGGAAAGCCTTCCCTTCAGAACTGCCTCTAGCACCGGTCAGACAACCGGAAAACTATTCATCAAGTGTTGCATACAGTCATCCAATGCCATACCCTGCAAATTATTCCAATCCATCAGTAGGTGGCCCAAGTTACCCGCCAGCAGCTGGTCCAAGCTATCAACCATCTCGAACTCCTCCACCACCACCTCCACCAACTAATGTAGGCTACATACCATCTTTTCTTCCAAATACAGATTATA
>VDCV01000027.1:232500-317584 GCA_009078335.1 Salix brachista
TGAAATATCCGGTCTTGGCGTTATATCTGATTATGTGAAAATTGTGGGAAGGGGAGACGATGTCTTAAAAATTGTCCAATTTCTGATGGGATTGACCAATCACCAACTTCTCCATGTCTTCCCTATAGTGGGTATGGCAGGTCTTGGAAAGACAGCCTTGGCTAGATTGGTGTGTGAGGCAGTGTCAGAGGAACAGCTTTTTGACGAGACAGTATGGATCTCTGTTTCTGATAATTTTGAAGAATTGACCGTGTTAAGAGAGATGCTGAAAACTCTTGGTGAACACATGGCTGGAGGGGCAGACAGCATAGGAGAGACGCTTGAATACCTTTCTAAAGAGTTGCAAGGGAAACGATTTCTTCTTGTTCTTGATGATGTCTGGAATGAGGATGTTGAGAAGTGGGATGGATTAAAGGATTGCTTGTTAAAAGTTGGTGGAAGTAATGGGAGTGCTGTTCTTGTTACAACTCGTAGCGGGCAAGCGGCGTCCATAATGGAGACTTTTCCTGGGTGCAGACATGATTTGAAACGGCTATCCGATGGTGATTGCTGGTCCATTATTAGTGAAAAAGTCTCTGGTAATGAAGGAGAGCCATTGCCTCTGGACCTGGAGGTTATTGGAAAAGAGATAGCAAGCAAATGTGGAGGTGTGCCCTTAGTTGCACAATTTTTAGGTGAGGAGATGTGTTCTGTAAAGGAGAGGGGACAATGGTTGTCAGTTAAAAATAGATGCCTTAGGGACATTCCTCGATATGAAGATATAATTATCCCGACACTACTAAAAAGTTTCTATCATCTGCCTTCGCCAGCTTTGAAACTGTGTTTTGCGTATTGCTCAATCTTATCTCAGGATTTTATTGTTGAAAAGGAACAATTGATTCAGCTTTGGATGGCTGAAGGGTTTCTTGTGTAATCTAATGATCAGAGGATGGAAGATACAGGTGAAGTGTTTTTCAATAAGTTTGTTGATAGTTCTTTTGTTGAAGTTGTGGAATGGGATGGACGTGGGAATATTAGAAGCTGTAAGATGAATAGGCTTATGCATGATCTTGCGTTGCATGTTTCAAAACTTCATACTTTGAATTTGGAGACTTGTTCTGATATATATAGTGTACACCCTGTTATCCATCATGCAAATCTCATTTGTGATGTGGAGCTTGCACGGGTAATGCCAATTATTGAGGGCAGCAGTCTGGTTTCCTTGTTCACACATGCTGCTGATGTCCTTCACTGGTCATTGAACTTCATACATATGCGAACTCTAAACCTAGATGGTGCTGATATCAAAGAGTTGATTGATTCAATTGGTACATTGAAATGTTTGACATTTCTCGATCTCTCACGGACTTGCATCAAAGCATTACCCGAATCCATCACCAATCTCCATAATATGCAAACCTTAAGACTCATTGAGTGCGCATCTCTTGAATCACTTCCTAGAAATATGCGAGATTTACTTAGCCTGAGGCATATTTATTTCACTTATCATCACCAGATGCCAGTTAAGGTGGGGTGCTTGACTTCTCTTCAAACACTGCCATTCTTTGTTGTGGGGAAAGACAGTGACAGTACAATTGAAGAACTGGAATCCTTAAATGGCCTAAAAGGACAACTATCGATATACAATCTTCAGGAGGTGAAAAACAAAACAGAAGCTGAGAAAGCAAACTTGCGAAGAAAGACAAAGATTTACAAATTGGAATTTGTATGGAGATCAGGAAGAAAATGCTTCAAGAATGACGAGGAGGTGCTGGAGGACCTTCAGCCTCACCCTAACTTAGAGACCTTGAAGATTGAACACTATGGCGGTGAAAAGCTGCCATCATGGCTATTGATGAAAAGTCCTACTCGTGGTGGTTCCTTGCTAGTCAATTGTTTGGTGAATCTGAAATTGATAGACTGCAAGAGGTGCGAATTGCCAATGCTTGGACATCTTCCTCATCTTGAAAGTCTTGAGATAGATGGGCTGGATAAGGTAAGAACTGGATTCAGTGAGACAATGGCAGTTTTTCCAGCAGTGAGACAATGGCAGTTTTTCCAGCATTAAAGAAACTGTCTCTCTGTCGCATGGTCAGTCTAGTTGAATGGATGGTGCCAGCAGTAAGTGAAGGCCAATCAGTTGTGTTTCCTTTCCTTGAAGAGTTGTCCATCATTTCCTGTCCTCTATTGGCATCTATTTCTCTAAATGCTCCATCACTTGCTCAACTGGAAATCTGCTTCTGTGATGAATTGAAATCTTTATCCATGGATTCCAGTGCTAGCACAACTCTTTAAGATTTAACAATAAAATGTTGTCCAAACCTGGAGTCCATTCCTTCAGCAGAGTGCCTCCAATCTCTTAAAAGACTCCATAATGGAGGTTGTCAAAAGTTCATCTCTCCTCCAATTCCAAGTGTGCAAATCTTTAATTCTCTTGAATATTTGAGGCTTGAAGATTTTCCCGATCTATTCTCCATTCCTGATCTGCAAAACCTCTCTCTTAAAGGCCTGGCAATAAAACATTGTCCAAATCTAGAATGCATTGGTAGTTTGCAAAACCTAACATCTCTTAAAGATTTAAGAATAGAAGTTTGTCCTTATCTGGAGTCCATTCCCAGTGTAGGCGACCTGTCATCTCTCAAAACACTCAGCATTCAAAGATGTCATAAATTAACTTCTCTTCCAACTGGGCTACAGTCCTGCTTGTCTCTGGAAGATCTTTCTATACAATGGTGCATAGAGCTAACCTCTATCCCTGATGAGTTGAAAGAATTGAATTCCCTTGTTCAATTAGAGATCACAAAATGTCCAAGCTTGACTTACTTCCCCGAGGACAGCTTATACTCCCTCACTCAACTGAAGCAGTTGACAATTGGTCCTTTCTCCGAGAAGTTGGAGGTTTTTCCTGGTCTGAATTCAATCCAGCCCTTCCATCCACCCCTTGAAGAGCTACAAATACATGGGTGGAATAGACTCAGAACACATGATTTGACTTTGAAGGCTATGATTTCCATGTTCTTTATTATTTTTTATTTTTTACATAGATGTACAAAAAGGTATGGATGTTATCTTTCTAATACCATTGGAATCACTTCATTTTGACCTTTATAGCTTAGGCTCAGCACAAAACATCGATTGAAGGTCAAATCTACCAATTAACATAAAACTACCTTCAACTCCTTTTTAAATCTTTAATCCAAAAGTACCTTCAAAACATTAAAAAAAGAATATAAATGTATTTTTTTATATATAAAACATAGGTAAAAGACTAGGTAAATGTGGGTAAAACAATTGAATAATATGGTTGCATCAACACTGAAAGGATGACAAACGAAAATAGAAGGGCATATTAGGCTACTTGTTGAGATGTAGAATGAAGCAATGATCAATCATGTGTTCTCAATATAATTTATTGCTTGATCTTTGTTAGTGGTTATCTCCTCTTTTATATCATGCACTCTTTTGTTTGGTGGTCTGAGTAGGGCCTAGCTTGGCTGTTTGTTTTCGCTATTTCCTTCTTTCTCTTTCTCTTTTCCTTTCTTCCCTTCAAACTTGGTACAAGTACTTCTTCTCTCATCCTCATTTCATTCTCTTCTTTTCTCATTCTCTCTTAGTCTTGATTGGGTTGCTTCTCATCCCCTCATTTTCTTCTTTTATTCCCTATTCGTTTTTAGTCTCGATCGAGCCTTTGGTTTGGTTAAGACCTATTCTCCCTCCCTCTTTTCTCATATTTTCCCTTCATATTTCTTTATATCTGGTTACGCTGAAGACTTTGGTCTAACTAACCCATTTTCTCTCCTTATTCCCTTATTTTATTTTATTTTCCCTCTTGTCTCTTTGGATTTGGTTGGAACAACCAACTTCTTCTCTTCCCACCTCTTTTCCATTTCCTTTCCCTTTAACTTCAATTGGGTTGAAAGGCTTATTTGGATCCATCACTTTTTCTCTTCCTTCCCTTTTTTCCTCCTTTTCCTTAATTCCTTTATCTTGACTTTGATTAGACTGAAGAGCTTGGTTGGGCCAACTCATTTCTTCTCCTTTTTATTACTTTTTTTCCTTCATTTTTTAGTTTGGTTAGGTCAACCTTTTTCCTTTCTTCTTTCTTATTCTCTCATCTTCCTTTTTCCCCAACTTCAAGTTTATATATATATAAATAAGTTAAGCCATGTAGTTTTTTTTGTAGCAATTCTTTTGTGCAATGCACCATGCTCCCTCTCACATTTCACTTTCAATTAAGCTAGTGTATTTGTTTTTCTTACTTTGATCATCAAACTTTTTTCTCTATGATTGTATCTTTTTATAGCCAAATTGATGATCAAATTCCTATAATTTGTTTTAGAAAAACACAATAAAAAATTAGAGCATTAAAGTGTAAAACACGACAAAATAGAATGATCAACATAATTTTTTGTGCAAAACTTCTTTTTAACCCATTTATTTATCTTTCATACTTTGCAACCCCTTTAGTTTATGGTATTTAAGTATTGATACAAAACTTTATTTTTCTCATTATCAGTCCATAGGTTTGAGAGATGACAAATAAAGTCATCACCGATTACTAAAAAAAAAATTCTTAGATTGAACAAATTGCATTTTATAAAAAGGGTTCTATTGATGTGTTATTTGCCCTTCATCGTGTTAGGAAAGAAAACAAATTGGGGTTGAGAGAGAATGTTTTTGTGTGGTTTGATTTTATGTTATTAGACAAATTTAAGGGTGTTCTGAGTTCATGTATTTGTTTATTAACATTATGAGGATGCTTAATATGTGTTTTTAGGTGAAATAAAGTTTAAAAATAAGTTTTTAGGTCAAAAAACCCTAACATGATTTTCCAACCACCTCTTTAATAGTCAATAAAATTTTCTAGAATTATGCAATTTAATCTAGAAAAAACACAATAAAATAATTTTTCTGAATAAAAATAAGAACATGTATAATATTACGAGAATATTATCATCAATCTCACAGGTAATTACATTCTCTGATTACTCTAAAATTTTAACATAATATATATAAATATGTCAAGAGACTCGATGTAAAATTTCATCATATTTAACGGTCGGATTAAGAAATATGATTGATATTGTAAATTTATTTATTATTTAAAAAAATATTATTTGACCGAAACGGAACGGGTAGAACAAAATCGGAACGTTTCGGCCAATATTTGGTTGAAAAATCTAGAATATGCTAGAATTTAAATCAAAATAAAAATAATATTGTTTTGTCTTATATTTTGTGTGGCCATATTGAAAATGCAAGTTGTGATGAGGGCATATTTCAAGGATATGCTATGGCATATTCTGTCAGATCCTGTTGAAAAAAATGAATTCGCAAGTAATAAGCAGATCAACTGTTTGAGAGTGCAGATTAAGTGTTAGAGAAGATACTGACGTTTCGAATAGTAAAGCAACTGGATCAGATGAAGAAAGCAGCACTGAATTCAAATTCCCGGAGTTAAGATCGCTGCGCTTGGTTAAATTACCAAAACTGAAAAGAATTCGCAGTGCAAAACTTATTTGTGATTCTGTGGAAGAAATTGAAGTTTCTGAGTGTGAGAAAATGGAGGAGATAATAGGAGGAACAAGAACAGGTGAAGAAGGGGTTATTGGTGAAGAAAGCAGGGAATTTAAATTCCCGAAGTTAAGATCACTGGAGTTGTCTGCATTACCAGAACTGAAAAGAATTTGCAGTGCAAAACTGATTTGTGATTCTCTTGAGATAATTAACGTAGCAAACTGTGAGAAGCTGAAGAGGATGTCAATTTGTCTCCCGTTGCTTGAAAATGGCCAGCCATCTCTCCCTCCTTCTCTTGAAAGGATCTTTGCATATCCAAAAGAATGGTGGGAGGCAGTAGTGGAGTGGGAGCATCCTAACGTAAAGGAACTCCTTCGTCCCGTTGTAAGCTTTTGGCCATAAACATTTAGTGTATGTACTAATTAAATTTCAAAAATAGAAAGCATCATAGTACTTGTGATCACATTTATCAAACACCAGTTCAATCATGCTCGGGGGGAAAGCCTTTCACCCATAAAATTTAAGCCTAATACCAACTAGAAAGGGCTTGGATATGACAAGACCAAAAAGGTCAGAAATCGAATACCCATTGAAATGGGGCTATTCGAGTCAGGATCAATATGTCCCAAAATCCAAGACTAACACCCCCTCAAACAAGCCAGTTCAATCATGCTCGGGGGAAAAGCCTTTCACCCATAAAATTTAAGCCTAATACCAACTAGAAAGGGCTTGGATATTACAAGACCAAAAAGGTCTGAAATCGAAGGATAATACGCATTCAAATGGGGCTAGTCGAGTCAGGATCAATATGTCCCAAAATCCAAGGCTAATACCCCCTCAAACAAGCCAGTTCAATCATGCTCGGGGGAAAAGCCTTTCACCCATAAAATTTAAGCCTAATACCAACTAGAAAGGGCTTGGATATGACAAGACCAAAAAGGTCAGAAATCGAAGGATAATACCCATTGAAATGGGGCTAGTCGAGTCAGGCTCCATATGTCCCAAAATCCAAGACTAATACCCCCTCAAACAAGCCAGTTCTATCATGATCGGGGGAAAAGCCTTTCACCCATAAAATTTAAGCCTAATACCAACTAGAAAGGGCTTGGATATGACAAGACCAAAAAGGTCAGAAATCGAAGGCTAATACCCTTTGAAATAGGGCTAGTTGATTCAGGATCAATATGGCCGAAAAGCCAAGGCTAATGCCCCCTCAAACAAGCAGGTTCAATCATGCTCGGGGGAAAAGCCTTTCACCCATAAAATTTAAGCCTAATACCAACTAGAAAGGGCTTGGATATGACAAGACCAAAAAGGTCAGAAATCGATGACCATTGAAATGGGGCTAGTCGATTCAGGATCAATATGTCCCAAAATCCAAGACTAATACCCCCTCAAACAAGCCAATTCAATCATGCTCGGGGGAAAAGCCTTTCACCCATAAAATTTAAGCCTAATACCAACTAGAAAGGGCTTGGATATGACAAGACCAAAAAGCTCAGAAATCGAAAGCTAATACCCATTGAAATGGGGCTAGTCGAGTCAGGATCAATATGTCCCAAAATCCAAGGCTAATACCCCCTCAAACAAACCAGTTCGATCATCCTCGGCTGAAAAACAACAATACACAAGATGATATTTGATGTCTAAGTTCAGCCTCCAAAACAATCCCTAAAAAACTTGGTTTTGGTTCCAAATCAATTTAAATAATGATGTATTGGTGATTACTTCAACATATTTAAGATAATTCAAACTAACATTAACGATGGTGATATTACATATGAAGATATTACAATAAAGTTTAAAAATATAAAGATGGATGCTTGCTTAGGAATGGATAAATAGTTTCACATTAAGTAAGACATTTAATCAAGCAATCTTTGTACCAAAACTAAGGTTTGTGCATACACATTGAAGATTCTAACATTAGCTAAATGATTTCTAAAATTGTTATACAATAATCAATCATATATGAAGAAAATGAGAACATAAAAAATTAAAGTCTATTAATACCTCAAATAACTCACCTCAATCACCATCATCTTTGATTTAGACCTAAGGAAGAGACTATTCAATCATCATTATATATATAAACACTTGAATAAATACGAAATAACTTGAATCAAACTGGAAAAAAAATTACAAAATAAAAAACAAAATTCTACAAAAAAGAACACAATACAATTTCAGCATAAATTTTAACACAAACTTCACTCAAACTTTAGGCATTAACTCAACTATTTTGTACTTCAATTATGGACATTTCTATTAGGTACATATTTATATATAGGTTTTTTTTTTAACTTTTTAGGTCATTAAGACATGAGTCAAAAGTTATGGCCAACACACCATGGGTTGTTATGAAAAGTCAAATTAGGTCAACTTGAAGAATACTTTAATGCATGTTTTTTTCTTTTTTGATTTGACCAAAAATGATGTAATATTACCCCCTCCATCTTTTTATCCATGTTTCTGCCCTTTGTATTCAATAAATTACCCAAAATAAATCAAATGTTATTTTGTGTGAACTTATATTATTATAGGTTGACTTTGGGCTATTTCAGGGTTGATTTGGGTCGTTTGGGGAGCATAATTTTGGCATCAAAAAAGGTTGCAAATATATAAATTATTTCACCTCAAATTGGCATTAAAGTTCTTGTTACCTAATTTTTTACCCTATTTTTTTAGTATTTCAAGAAAATAGCAAGAAAACAACAAAAAAATTATTATGAATGTATTTGTGTCATTTTCAATACTTTTAATATTATCTAAAAAAAATATTAATTTTTTTCTCAACACGTTCAGCTTTTAATATGTTATTTTCAAAATCATTTATTTTTCTTTTTAAATTGATGTTAAAATTACTCTATTTTGAAAAGATCCAGAAAATAAAGAAAATATTAAACAATAAAAAATATTTAGACATAGAGACCAAAGCTAAAAAAAAAAACCAAAGGACCAGGACAAGTATTTTTTACCTATTAATAAGGTCACCCACTCTATCTAAACTTTGACATATAAGATTTATTGATCAATAAAAATTATGTTGGTCTCATTTGATGAATTAGGTAGAGTCAAGAGATTTCATGAGGGTGGCATGAATATGGGATAATAGGTAAAAATGGTGTAGGTGTACTTTTTTTTATAAAAGGAGAAACAATTTTCCTAAAGAGTAGATAATGTTTACATTTAAATACTTCAATAACTATTTTTTTTTTAAAAAGAAATAACCTTGAATGAAATCTTCACTCTTTGACTTAGAGGAGTTAAATCGCCAAAACAAAAACTTGGATGTCAGTTTAGATGCTTTGGAATGCAATTTGGATTTGTTTCTTCATAAAAACCTGTTTGTTGTCAGAATTCAATTGTCATCTTTGAAAAATCATATATTCATCATCTAACATCTTTGAAACTATCGAATAATATGGTTTCATCAATCTTTGCCCTTTATTATTATTATTATTATTATTATTATTATTAATGAAACAACTTAACTTCTAATAAAGCTCATCACATCATCTATTACCATGGATTCATACAGAATTTCCCCTGGTTGATTAGGTTGTGCTTATCATTCAACAACCATCAAAAGAAATACATGTACCCACATCATTATCAAATTATGATTTATTTTTTTAAGATGTTATAAATGTGAATTTGTTATGAAGTATAAGAACATGATTTTTTTTGTCATCTTGCAAATATAAATTTTGTTATGATTTACACAAATGTGAAATTGTTATGTAGGACACGTTTATGAATTAATTGTAAAGCATGCAAATATTAAATTTGATAAGAAAATACACAATAAATGAAAGAAAACAATGTCGATCATATTAATACGAACTAATTTAATACAAAAATAAAGATGGTCATATGAGCCAAAAGTAATTTGATAAAATTGAGTCAGCCACAAAAGTGTTCACTAATTTTATAAAACTAGGTCAAAAACAGAAGTGAGGAATAGTTTTCAAAAAATATGGTTGGACATATAAGTGATGAATAATTTAATAAAATACAATTAAACGTTATCATTATTTTAAACGCATTTTCCATAGTAAAATGAATATATAAAAACCTACTATACAATAATTATTATTATTATTATTGTAAATAATTTTGCTATAGGAAGAATCAAAAGTTTTGTATGCTGATTATTTTGCTCAGATATATAGCATTATAAAAAAAATTAAGACCATTAACATTTTTTTGCATGTTAAAAAGTTTGTTTATTTCTACGGCAAAGTGGAGGGCAATTGACTCGTATATTTTTTGTTTATGTGATATTAGATTTGAGATATCATACATAAAAAAAGTCCCAAAAGTCAATCTTTAAGAAAAATAACAACAACTGATGAATTATTTCGATTATTATTGTCATTGTTATTATCATTATTGTTAAATTGTCACAATTATTATAGTTGTCATTATAAATATTATTATAAATAATTAATATTCTAATTATTATTGGTCATACTATCGATGACACCATAATTATTGTTAGAAAAAAATTAAATTATTTTTTTATTTTATAAGATTTACTCCTCATATTATTATATTAAAAGTATTTAAGAACACTGATATTTTTTTTTCAAAAAAACCTAGGTGATTTGTTTTGATATATATATTAAGGCGCTAATATTAAATAAATATCAAAATATATAATTAGTCTCACATATTTATAAGAAAAAAAACTTACAAATAATCATTATCATTATTTTGAATGTCTTATCTATAATAATTAGAAATTTCAACACATAACAATATTAACAAAAAAGAAATTAAAAAATAATTGACAAAACAAAAATAAATATTATTAGATTTTAAAAAATTATTTGATTTGAAGAGTAAATAAAAATAAATAAATAAAGAAAGAAATAATAAATATCAATTTTCAAATGATCACCAACACAAATTAAAATTTAAATATTAAATAAAAAAAACTTTAATAACAGTGGAAATAATAACATTAGAAACAAAAACTAAGAGCATGTACATATAAACATGGACAAAAATAGAAACCATTTAAGTAAAATATATATAAAAAATAAAGGAATTAAAATAAAATCCAAGATTAAAAGTATAAAGGCCGAAATGAATAACACATATATAATAAATTTTATTTAAAGGACAAAATTGAAACAAATCTAAATTTTGATACCGAAACAATTAAAGAATTTAAAACAAAATTGAAAATTAAAAGAGTGAGAACCAAAATGAAACTAACGTATATAATCAATTTGATTTGAAAGATGAAATTGAAACAAATCAAAATTTTGATACCAAAAATATTTAGGATTTCAAACCAATCTAGAAATTAAAATACTGAGGATCGAAATGAAACTACATTATATAATTAATTCCAATTAAAGAACAAAATTAGAACAAATCAAAACTTATAGAACAGAAAAAAGGACCATACAAAACAATCAAAAAATCAGGGACTACAATGAAAACCCAATTAACAGCGGGGTCTGATGTGTACTTTTGCATATAGGAGAGAGAAAAAGGGGGGGATTGAACCGACCACCACCACTTCTCCGGCCACCTTGGATTTCCACGCGCCACACTAGGAGTAAGAAAACATGGTTAACAATCATTCTAGACGTCAATTTGACATTTTTACACCTCGAAAAATGTCACACGCACCGTCAAACATTGGCTTCTAGCGCGGAAATGGACGACGCGTCCGACAACGCACAAACAATACCTTGTAAGAAAATATAATAAAAATATATAAATTACTGGAACACCCCTATAAAGAATTCTTGGATTTTGTCTTATATGGGGGTATATACATATTTGGCCATTTAAAAAAAAATTGTGCAGTTACCTTACTGCCCTCGGCGTGAACTGTGCAGTTTTGTCTTATATGGGGTATATTTGTATTTAGTCATTTAAAAAAATATATGCAATAACCTTAATGCCCCCGACAATTCATGTGCGATTTTGTCTTATATATGTGTATTTTGATTATTGTACTGTGCACAGAAATGTAAAAATTCAAAAGCAACCCCGGACCAAAGGCTAAAGTTACTGTGCTGAGGGGTAAAATAGTAATTTCATTAATACAATCCATAATGAATCTAAGTCTAGAGGAACTGTGTTTTTGTTGTGCATTTACCATTTAAATTTGTATTTCCTGTTTTAGCTTTTAGTATAATGAAGCACTCCAACTCGGTTCTTCATTTTATTTATTATTTTCTTTGAAATCTATAAATCATATTATTTCAATGGAATAGTATTCATTGCCTTCAAACCAAAAAAACAAATAATAATAAATAATGGAATTTAATTTAATTTCAAATATTATAATATATGAGTTTAATTGAAAATAAAAATGGATGGTGTTATTATTCTGGTTCCATTATTTATTGCGGAGACTAAATGTTATTATCTTTCTTCTATTTTATTGTTTCCTCTATAAATACATCACTTTCTCTTCCTAATAGGAGGAGGGCTACGATATCTTGCAATAAAAAACACCCTGAAAAAATGTTCTTATCAAAATATACAATAGATGCAATTTTTGTCCTTTTATAGATAGTTAATAAACATGATATAGTTAATACACTTGCGCACACCATCGCAACTCATTTTATTTGCACTAATGCATCACAATTAGACAAGGCTTATGAGTTAACTAATTGAATTGTGTTGTTCAACTTTGTTCCATTTTAAATATTACAAAGATCTATTCTTCTCCAATGTTTTTTTTATATAACCAGGGTGTCCGGGCCAGCTTATGCGTACCACAACTAATCCCTGGACTCAGTGAACATCCTACAAACCCAGTGAGCATGTAAGGCACCGCGGGGGTGACAGACGACTTGAACCCTGGTGCAGAGGAAGGAAACAAGTCCCTTCAACCTCTAGGTCAAGACCCCACTTGCAAAATGAGGGGTGCAACACGAGGACTTCCTAGGAGGTCACCCATCCTAGTACTACTCTCGCTCAAACACGTTTAACTTCGGAGTTCTGATGGGATCCGGTGCATTAGTGCTGATATGATCACACCCAATGTTCTAACTAGAGAAGATTGTCATGTTTATTATTGGAACGGAAAGTTCTTATCAGTACTTCCTACTTTTTTCATTGATAAAATCCAAATAGATTGAAAGGTCAATTCAAAAGAATTATTCTTACTTTAGTTTATCTATGGTTAATTTGTAGTAGAAATTGTTAGTGAATGAGCTTTATAATGACATCAACTTTTAAAGGCAATTAAAAAAGTAGAAGAAATATAAAAATAAATAAATTTAGGCCTTCTATGAAAAATCCTAATAAGAAAAAAAGAGAAGAGAAAAAAAAAATGTTTCGTATAAGAGACAAAAACGATGTCCTTATAAAATTAAGTTTTCTATAAAAGGATTTACTAAGATCTATAAAAAAATTTCATGATCATACATTGAGCATTTTATGGTGTTTATTTTATGAAATTTCCTTGGCTTAGAGAAACCCTGACAAACATCTCTTCCATTGTTTTTAGTTTTTTTCTATAATAATCACCTAATGAGCAAGAAATTTCACCTAATGATCTTATTTAAGGTAACAATACTAGTGTAATCACTTGAAATTATAACATATAATTAGTGTGATATCCAATCTATTATTTTGAAATAAATGGTTTGATTGGAATTTGATTGCATAGAGAAATAATTTGTTGGAGTTTAAATTCAATAGAATTCTTAAAAAGAAAACCGAAGATAGATTTTGAGCTTAGAAAAGAAAAGAAACAAATAAATAAATGAAAAATGGCTAATCTTAATATGAGTGATTAAACTAATAAATATGCATAATTTTTATTGGTTTGGATATTTTTATATGGAGAGTTTTCTTAAATGCTTGATGAGTTTTTAGAATTTTATGTAACAAGATATTTTCCATAGATTTAAAAATAAATAAACTAAACAGTAGTCATTAATAAAATCAAATTGTTTGTAGTTTTACTTATTGATGAGTTTTTCCACCTAATAAAATTTTAGGTAGTCTCATATATAGGGAAGATGCTGCCAAAATTTTCAAAATTAGGATATAATGATAATGTGATTATCGTCTCAACCTGGCTACTTCAATCACACTTTAATACTTAATTTGTTTAGATGATAAAGAAAAGGTCATTGGTGAGTAATACACACAGGAGTGTTGATGGTTTTTCTAGATGTGTTTTTGATGGCCATGAATCATTAGGTATCGACTATGACCAAACATCTCGAGGCATAAACACCTCTCTTAATATAAGTTTTTTTAGTGCGAGGTCACCTTGTAAAGGGCGTTTCCTTTTGAATAAGATGTATACACCAAGGAGTACATTGCTTAGTGAAAGTCTAACCATAACATGCAAGTTTGTTTTGCTTTTATGCACATTTAAAAAATACACAACAATGAATAATTTTTGAATTATTAATTTCAATGAATGAAAGAAATTTTAAGTTTACAAATATAGAGGCTTCTCATATGATAACATTGGCGATGAAATCATTGATGAAAGTATCTTTGCTTCAGTGGAGTCAAGTTATCAGAAATCTTGAATGAAACCTATGATTTATGCTTAATTTGAAAAGTTCAAGGTTAGTATAAAAATGATAGAAAAGTTTATTCTTATTTAATTTATATATATATTTTTTTAATTTTTTTAATAAACTAATTATTTTATAAAATTGATATGCAAGGAATTTGTTTACTAGGATGATGTTGTCGACATATTTTCTAGGAGGGTGCGACAGAATTACAATTCCATTAGATAAGATAAAATATCAATTTTGTTTTATTTTAATTTTTTGCCCATTTCTATTCCCATGGCTAAGATAAAATAAAATAATTCTTCAACATATTTATTTTACAAGCACCAATTATTTGTGTTATTGTCGTAGAATTAATTAATAGTTTAAAATTATTATTAGCTTTATTTTTAAGACAACAAATGCATGTGTTTTCTTATCATGGGAAATTAAATACGGTGGACGTGGACGCGGCGGTGGTCGGTTAAAGCCGGTTTCACCGTTTCTCTCTCTCCTGCACGTAAAAGTACAGAAGAGCCCCCCGGTTTTGGTATCTTTTCACTTCGGTCCCTTTACTTTTAATTGTGTCTATGGTTCTGATTTCTGTTATAGAAGTTTTGATTTTGTTCGATTGGGTCCTTCAATTGCAATTAATTAAATGTTAATGTTTCACTTCGGTCCTCCTTCTTTTAATTTCCGGATTGGGTTGAAAAGGCTTAATATATTCGGTACAGAAGTTTCAATTTTTGCAACTTTGTCCTTTAATTGAAAATGTTAATAAATGTGATTTTCATTTCAGCCCTTAAACTTTTAATTTTTTATTTTAATCCCTTTATATTTGATTTTCATTTCAGCCCTTATACTTTTATTTTTTAAAATTTCTAAAATAACCCCTACTTTTGTCCATGTATATATAAGCGTGTTTAACACAATAATAATAATAATAATAATAATAATAATAATAATAATAATAATAATAATAATAATAATAATAATAATAATAATAATAATTAATTGTTTTTCTTCCTTACTCTTTTGATAATGTTTTTTAGTTTTTTTTCTTCGGATAATTTGATAATTTTTATTGTTTTGGCAGTAATAGCAATGATTTTTTTTTTTTTTTTTTTTCTTTTGTTAAAGTTTCTAGCATTTTTTTAGTCTTTCATTTATTTTTGTTTCTTTCATAATAATAATAATAATAATAATAATAATAATAATAATAATAATAATAATAATTTAATTGTTTCTCTTACTTACTCTTTTGTTAATGTTTTTGAGTGTTTTTTTTTTCAGGATAATTTGATAATTTTTATTGTTTTAATAGTAAGAGCAATGATAATTTTAGATTTTCAGACTTTGATTTTGCTATTGTTATAGTAGGGTGTGTTGAGCTATTTTATTATATTAAATTTCACATATATAAATATTATATTTTAATTTTGATCCAGCAAATCCTATAAAAATTGTTTGCTCAGCCTGCAACGTAGAACATATATTTTTTAAAATTTTCAAATTAAATGATTTTTTCCAGCTAATAATTTTTATTTTTGTTTTATCATCTATTATATTTTTTTATTTGCTCTGTCTTTTAGTTTTTTATTGTTTTTTTTTTATATTTTCAAGTTAGATTAATTTTTTTGCCTGATAATTTTGATTTTATTTTTTTGTTTCATCTTTTGTTAAAGTTATTACAATTTTTTTTTTGTCTTTTATTTCTCTCGAGGTATTTTAATAATTATTATTGTTTTGACAGTAAGAGTGATGATAATTTTAGAAGTTAACACTTCGATGTTACTGTTGTTATGACAGGGTATTTTGATTTGTTTCATTATATCAAACTTTACATGTAAAAATATTATATTTTAATCTAAACAGTTGTAAAAATTATTTGCTCCGCCCGCAACGAAGTGCGGGTTATCAAACTAGTAAATAACTAGAGCTATATGACCGACCAAGTTGAATAAATTTATTATATTCTAATTAGATGATATAAAAATTAAAAATGACAATAAAGTAATAAAATTTAAAAAAACCCACAATAAAATCATGTAATTGAGAAAAAAAGTAAACTAAAAAACCATGCTTCATTTTTTTAGGTCATTACCTAGCAATGCCTTCTAATGTAAAAGAATTTTACAGGTCATTACATTTAGAAGTCAAAATAGGGGCATTAAGTTGGTCAGTTCTCTTTCATTATAAATCCCCATCCTTTAAAAATAAAATTGATTGATGATCATCTTGGCTTTAAGCAAATTACTACTTATCAATGATTATGCATGCATGAGTCCTTACCAACTGATATGAATAAGTATTGATTAGGGGCAACACTTTCATAATTAAATTATTAATGTAATTGTTAATACTTTTCCAGGAAACTTCATCTCTTGGAAAATATAATTTGTAGACGTAAATAAGCAAGTAAAACCCCGTCTATCCTAAGATCTTACAAGGAAAGTACTCCTGACTCAAACTCGAGGTTTGCTGCACAGATCACAAACTCTTTACAATAGCACATTCTAAGATAAATAAACTTTTATAGTTTATTATCTAACCCTTAGTTTATCGAGGGTCATCCAATCCAATACATCTAGATCCTGTTTCTGTTTCCAACTAAATAAGCCAACGATGATAATTGTTTAAATATTGAGGACTACAATTATTTAGGACTACAATTATTTAGGACTAGGGTACTGAGCATGATGATTGGTGGATAAATCTTCTTTGATTAAGACCTTACAATAAAAAAAAAAATGATAACCTATCTTTTTCATAAAATCGTAAGATATTTATAGATTTTTGTCCTATAAATTCACCTTAAACATAGAGAATAATATTATTATTAAGTGGTGAAAAATAATTTTTACTTTAATTGATATTTTTATTAAAACAAAAAATATACTTTGAAAATCTCCTGTCACGCGGTTGTATGGTTTCCATCAATTTCCCGTGAGTGTTCTCCTCTCCTCCAGGAATGAAGCCAACAAGCAACAACCGAATAATGACTTATCAAAAGGCATTAAACAGAGAGAGAGAGAGAGGAAGGAGCTCATTTCCAGGAAACTGCCATTAAAGTAGAGATTTGTACGGCAGCACCCCATTTCTTGGGCAATGGCTGATGTTGTAATTTTATGGAAAGAAGGGACGGTTTTTTGAAAGGGTTGTAGAAAGACTTGGGTGTTCCCCTGCTTAGTTGACCGTCATTTTAATTGACCAAGTCAAAGTCTTCTTCTACGCCCCTGTGCTTGCAGTTTGGATTTTGGAAGGAAGACGGCAAAATAACGAACTAAGAGAAAAATCTAGCCAATTAAATTGAAGGAACCACTCAGTCAGCCAATTAGATTGCAGGAACCACTCAGTCAGCCAATTAGATTTATCGGATACATGTCGATATACCATACAGTTCGTTGATACTCCCAGACCATCAGAGGGGATGATGATTCCAGGTAGATTGTCCCAAAATCAAGTCGTGATATTAGAGAATTTGTAATCTGTATAATAAATTTTAAATTTGAATTAGGGTATATATTTATTATAAGAACCTGGGACAATTGAGTTTTAAATCTCTAAAGTACGTGGCGTGATAACAAAGTACTTGCGATCTGCACAACAGGTTTTGAGTTCAAGTCAGAACGTACACTCTCTGTAAGAGTCCGGGATAGCCGGGGATCCATTTACTCACCCACAAGGTGCACTTTCTAAAATATAGGGTTTCCTCGCATCCAAAAAAATATTAAGCTCGATTCAATGAAGCACTCCAATTGGGTTCTTCATTTTATTCATTATTTTCTTTGAAATCTATAAACCATATTATTTTAATGGAATAATTTTCATTGCCTTCAAACCAAAAAACAAATAATAATAAATAAATGAAATCATGTTGATGAATAGAAATTTAATTTCAATTAATGTAATATATGAGTTTAATTGAAAATAAAAATGGATGGTGTTATTATTCTGGTTCCATTGTGGAGACTAAAAAAAACCTTTCTAAAATAAAAAAAAATATTGTTGCCTCTTCCTCACAAACATCATCTATACAACTACATCAACTCGCGGATTTACTGTTCATTTGCTCATTGTTCATCTAGACTCATAAGCACTGTGAACTAAAGTAGTGAAATTAATTAATAATATAAGTATTATTTCTATACTACAACATCATAACGAAGTCGTTTGGCCGAGTGGTTTAGACGTTCGCCTAATGTTTCCCCGCAGCGAGAGTTCGAATCTCTCGGGCTACAAAATGATTTTGGATTTTCCTTTTAAAAAACTTAATAATATAAGTATTATTTCTATACTACAACAGCACAACGAAGTCATTTGGCCGAGTGGTTAAGATGTGCGCCGTTTCCCTGCAGCGAGAGTTCGAATCTCTTAGGTCACAAAATGATTTTGGATCACTGTTCAAAAAAATGCTTTTTTTTTTACATGTTTGTTTTTTGATAATCTGGGTGTCCGAGCCAGCTTACATGCACCATAATTAATCTCTAGATCCACTTTTTTTTAAACATTTTTTTTCTTGTTTTTTCCCCACTTATACATTGTTTTTGGTATTTTTATAACCGGGATGTCCGGGTCAGCTTACGCGCACCATGAATTGAGAGAAATCAAGTGAGAGAAAGTGAAAAAAATGGACGATGGATATTTGTAGATATCAACACTGTTCAAAATGGATTAATATTATCCATTTTGAAGAAAGCCCAGTGCCCAAACCATACTTTTGTTTAATTTGATTTTTTTTTTTAATTATTATTTTTAATTTTAGTCACTATCTAATCATCTTGATGGAACTCGTTGTCGTTTAAAAACAAACATAATTCTTTAACATGGCTCAAGCAGACGGAAATATGCTCTGCCTTGAAGAAACGGAGACTACAACAGAAGAAGCAGATCTGCTAACACGATCAAGTAAAAAGGTTAAAATTGGAGATAACAGTGGTTCAGGTGGATCAAAAGTGGGTAACACTTACATTGAATCACTCATGGGCGACTCATTTGTTGAACAAGAAGGGGATGATGAGATGCATAATTCTGAATGCATTTCCGATGACGATGAAGAGGATTGTGACGAAGATGATTGCCCAGTGATAAAACTGTCAGCTGAAGAAAAACAACGAATTAGAGCACCATGGAAACAAACTCTCATCATAAAACTTATGGGGCGAAGAGTGGGTTATATGTTTCTCATTCAAAGACTGAAATACATGTGGAAATTACGCGGTGATTTCACTTTAACAGACTTGGGCAACGAATTTTATTTAGCAAAATTTGCTAATACAGAAGATAGAGCACATGTGCTCTTTGAAGGGTCATGGATGGTGGCTGACCACTATCTAACCGTAAGAACTTGGCACCCAAATTTTGATCCTTTTGAGGCATCAATTGACAAGGTTGCAGTGTGGGTGAGGCTACCAGATTTAGCCATGGAATACTATGATACTACTGTGCTGTGGAAAATAGGAGATAGCATTGGAAGAACATTAAAAATTGACAGGGCAACTTCGGTCGGGACAAGGGGGAAGTTTGCTAGATTGTGTGTGGAAGTGGACCTCACTAAACCATTGCTGGCGAAATTCAAACTAAGGAGAAGAATTCGCAGAATTATGTATGAAGGATTACATCTTGTATGTTTTAAGTGTGGCCAATATGGCCATAAGCAAGAACTGTGCCCTAATGAGAATCACACAGAGAAGGAGAAAATGAGTAATATGGACTTACCTGAGAGTCCAAAGGTGCCAGTAGTCAGACCAGAGGTGATGGAATCGTTTGGAAACTGGATGATTGCTGAACGACGACCTCGCCGGCCGACCAGAGGAACGGTGACCGAGACAAAATCTGCAGAAGGAAAGAGAGGGAGTCACGCCGAGAAGCAAGGAGTAACAGCAGAGACATTAAATGGAGGCACAATAAATGTATCCTCAAGATTTGATGCATTATTGGAAGTAATTAAAAATCCTGGATTTGGGGGAGCGGGTGAAAGTAAAGAAGAAAAGGAAAGTAAAGAAGAAAGGGAAAGAGAGGCGCAAATGACAGAGAAGAAGAAATTAACGCAGGCTGATGGACGACTATCGGGCCGAAAGAAACAACGGGCCAGCATGGGCTCAAGTAGACTGAAGATGGACCGGGCTGCGCAAGGTAGTGGGCTGGCTGATGGAGGAAAGGAAAAATGGGCTGTGACTAAGCAGCCCTCACCGGGAAGAAAACCCAATCAGTCAAACAATGGGAAAGGAAAAGGAAAAATGGAAATAGACGGGAAGCAGGAAAGCCAAGACAGAAATCAGAACATGACAGTGGTAAATCGAATTTCAGAACACATAGATACCGTGGAGCCCAAGTCATCTGGAATGAACATGCATAAAAATGGTTCTAGCCAAATTACTCGGATGATGGTGAGAAATGTTAGACCTGACCCTCTAGACGAAATAACACAGATGGATGAAGGAAATGGGATGATAATAGAGAGTGGGAGAGTAGACGGGCAAGACATGCCTGGTGAAGACATCAGGATGGAAGAAGAAGATGGCCGGGAGGCAATCTCATGTTGAAGATACATTTCTTCTATTTGGTACGAATTGTTATCAACATATTTTAATGAATTTCGTATTTTGGAATTGTAGAGGGGCTGGAAATAATGAATTTTGTGCAATTATGCATGATTGGAGAAAGTCATTTAATTGTAATAATTTAGCGGTGGTAAAACCTAGAATTAGTGGAGATAAAGCAGATAAAATTGTGGAGAAATTAGGTTTTGAATCTAGTCATAGAGTGGAAGCGCAGGGGATGTCAGGAGGTTTATGGTTGTTGTGGAATAAATCGAAAATTAATATAAAAATCCTGGAGTCTTCTCGGCATTTTATTCACGGATAGTGAATGAAGGGAGTTATGAAGAATGGATTTTTACGGTGGTATATGCTAATCCAAATGCCGAATTAAAAAGACAATGTTTTGAGAAAATTGTCCAGTTGGCTAAGAGGGTTAGCTTGTCGTGGATGGTTATAGGGGACTTTAATGAAGTGTTGATGGCTTCAGAAAAGGTAGGGGGAGCCGGTGTTGATCATAGGAGAATATACCGGTTCGCTAAATGGGTGCAGAATTGTCAATTAATAGACATGGGGAGCAAGGGCCCAAAATTCACATGGCGAGGGGGAGTTCGAAATGGAGGGGATAGAGTGTATGAAAGACTGGATAGGTGTTTTGGCAATGCTCAATGGAGACAAATGTACCAGGATGCTAATGTGATAGTCCTCCTAAGAGTTAAATCGGACCACCATCCTATCCTTGTTGAGCTTGAAGGGATGAGAGGAAGATTTCATAGTATTGGCAGACCATTTCGGTTTGAGGCAGCATGGTTACAACACAAAGAGTTTGCGGAGTTTGTTAATAAAAGCTGGGAGACAGGATCAGAGTTACCCAGGGCCCTTCAGAGTTTGACATATCGTCTGAAGATTTGGAATAAGGAAGTATATGGTAACATTTTTCAGCGGAAAAGAAGGGTTTTAGACAGATTAGGGGGAGTTCAGAAAGCTATAGTAAGTCGTGGAAATCCTTCATTATACCAGTTGGAGGAGACATTAGAAGCTGAATATAGACAGATTCTGCGGCAGGAGGAAATTCACTGGTACCAAAAATCACGATGCCAGTGGATTTCGTTTGGGTACAGAAACACTTCTTATTTCCACACGAAAACCATCATTAGAAGACAAAGAAACAAAATTAAGGCTTTGAAAAATGAGCAGAATGTTTGGGTGTGGGGAGAGGATAACTTAAAGAAGATGGCAAGGGAGTATTTCCAGAAAGTATTCAGTTTTGAGCAAGAGGAGATTCAAGAGTCTAGAAGTTTGGAAGGTTACTTTCCGGCGATAGACCCCAGTTTCATGGCAAATCTGGTCACTCCAGTTCTTGATGAGGAAATTAAGGCAGCTATTTTCGGGATGAAACCGTATAAGGCCCCGGGTCCGGATGGTTACCAACCTATTTTCTACCAATCTCAGTGGCAAAAGGTTGGACAATCTGTTTGCAGGTATGTGAGGGATGTCTTTACAGGCAATATTAATATAGCTCCAATTAACCAATCTCATGTGGTCTTAATCCCAAAAGTCCATATACCGGAATACCTTCATCAATTTAGACCGATTGGGTTATGTAATGTGATTTTCAAGATTATCACTAAAGTGCTGGTGGGGAGATTGAAAAATTTGATGCCGAAGATGATCAGTGAAGTCCAGAGTAGTTTTGTTCCAGGAAGACATATTACAGATAACATAATTGTAGCCCAAGAGGTGATTCATACAATGAGGAATATGAAAGGCAGAAGGGGTTTTATGGCCATCAAAGTTGATCTGGAAAAGGCGTATGATCGGTTAAGTTGGAGTTTTATTAGAGATACTCTAACGGTAGCTAGAATGCCTAGTGAAGTAATAAGAATAATCATGCAGTGTATTGAATCCCCATCCCTTAGTATCCTGTGGAATGGTAGTGCAACTCAGAATTTTAATCCGAGCAGAGGTATAAGGCAAGGTGATCCATTATCTCCGTATATATTTGTCTTGTGTTTGGAAAGATTAACACAGATAATTGTGGAGGAAAAAAGCTGGAAACCTTTTAGTGTGCGAAGGAATGGAATGAAAATTTCTCATTTGTGCTTTGCGGATGACATGTTGTTATTTACAGAGGCTAGCATAGACCAGATTGAGAGAGTCATGCAATGTTTAGATATGTTTTGTTCAGCTTCGGGTCAGAAAGTTAGTGCTGTTAAAACAAGAATATTTTTTTTCAAGAATGTCTCGGCCTCTTTGGTTAATGCTATCAGTAGGAGGAGCGGATTTCAAGTAACAACAGACATGGGGAGATACCTTGGAGTGCCATTACTGCATCAACGGGTTACTAAACAGACTTACAGTTATTTACTGGAGAATTTGCAAAAGAGGTTAACTGGTGGAAAGCTAATAGTTTATCTCTGGCGGGAAAGATCACTTTATGCAAATCAGTGCTAGCCACTATTCCTTTATATTCTATGCAAGCAGCAGTTCTTCCGAAACACACTTGCAAAGAGATAGAGAAAATTTGCAGGCGCTTCATTTGGGGCCAAAAAGAAGGTAGAGACAAGATTCATCTTGTTAATTGGAAGACGATGTGTCAACCAAAAGAAGAAAGGGGGATGGGCTTAAGAAAAATGGAACCGTCAAATAGAGCTTTTATAATGAAACTGGCGTGGGGAATGCGGCAGGAAAATACTCTGTGGGTTCAGTTCTTAAAAGACAAGTATATGAGAGCTAATAGGGGTACTGGGCAGCCGGTAGCATCCTCAAGAGACTCGATATTGTGGAAGTCCATATGTCAAGAATGGAATGTGGTGAATCAGAACATTAGCTGGAATTTGGGAAATGGCAGACAAACTTTGTTTTGGAAAGATAGCTGGTTGGAGAGCTATGGTCCAATTTTAAATCATTTAACCCCAGGAGCTCAGATAGACAATCCCAACTGTATGGTGGCGGAAATGGTGGACTGTAGAGGTAACTGGAAATGGGAGGTTTTTGCTCACTTAATTCCTGTGCAGGTTGTAATGGGTATTGCTGGCTATATACCTCCTATGCAAGATGCGATAGATGATAAAGCGGTGTGGAATCACTCCTCAGATGGAAAATTCACAGTTCGGTCAGCTTATTTGGTTCGAGAGGAAGGAGGGGTTGTAGACCGGGACCCAATTTGGAGAATAATTTGGAAGTGGAAAGGAATAGAGCGTATCCGAGTGTTTCTATGGACTGTAGCACATAATGCTATTATGACTAATGACATGAGATGGAGAAGAAGATTAACAGATAATAGATGTTGTTATCATTGTGTTAATGAGGTGGAAAATTTAATGCATGCAGTGCGAGATTGCCCTAAAGCTCGGAGAATTTGGGAGGTCTTTGTTAGGGTCGAGGAAAGGGATGTTTTCTTCAGTCAAAATTGGTATACATGGTTGATATCTAATTTATCCACCAGAAATGGAGGCATGAGAAATGGGGATTGGAATCTGGTTTTTGGTGTAGCTCTTTGGTATATTTGGAAAGAGAGATGTAGCAGAACATTTGAAGGAGACAGGGGTAATTGGTTTGGGACTGTCCTGGCTATAAGAAGAATGGTTGGAGATAGTAAGAACCAGCTGCAAAGTGTCAATGGATCTAATGGCGAGGCAAAGATCGATAACATAGGTTGGAAATACCCAGTGGAGGAATGGATCAAACTCAACGTGGATGGGTGCAGTAAGGGTAACCCTGGGAAGGCAGGTGCTGGAGGAGTGTTACGAGACCATATGGGGACTTGGTTAGGGGGGTTCGCGAGAAATATTGGTTATTGTTCGCCAATGACTGCAGAGTTATGGGCTATATATGTTGGGCTACATCTTACATGGGAAAAAGGGTTTAGGAAAGTTATTTTAGAGACAGATTCCAAAGTTGTAGTTGGGATTATTAATGGGGATATTGTAAGGGTAGATAGAAATTATACCCTTGTTATGCAAATTAAAGCTATGTTGGGTAGGGATTGGGATGTGAGATTATTTCATGTTTACAGAGAGGCCAATTGTGTGGCAGATTGGTTGGCAAATTTTGGGTTAACTAGAGATTTGCTAGATAGGGGGTCGGATAATATAACTGACCCACCAGCAGGAGTTTATACTTTGCTGTACTATGATCTGATTGGGTCTACTATTCCTCGTTTAATTTAGAAGGGCATTTTGCCCTGATTATTACCAAAAAAAAAAAAAAGCTTTTCTGATAGAACAATACAATCTCTTTCTGCATAAAAAGAAACATATATCTGGGATCTGTTTGTTCTCTATCTCTTTGTTTGTAAATAAGAATATTCTGACATGATATCGCCGCCTTTTTTTGTTCAGTGATTCCAATCCCTATCGAATATCGAACGTTGTCTGAAAATCACGGCTCTTCAAGAACCTTTATATAGACCACCCTGGTCAGTTTATTGCACTTGTATCGATATATCTGTATCACGATGAGCAGAGATCTCTTTCGTAGGGCAAAGGCCATCTTCCTTGTGTTCCTGATCCTTGTTGGGAGAACTCCTCTTGTGGCTGCAGCCAGGCCTTCTAATGCCATGAACAAGAGGCCAGAGTTCAGAGCAGCCAGCACCTATTATCCACGAAGTGACGGTCCAGGTCAGCCATCGGGTCCTAATCCCTGCGGCTACATACCTGGACAAGGCGGCGAATGCAATCCTCCCACTCCCAGCTGATGCTTCAATATCGCCCATCTCCGTCAAGCTTGTAGTTATATATTCTCTAATAATATTGGAGAATTAATTAGTTATTAATTAATAATATGATATATTCAAGCTAGCATTGTTGAGTGTTGACAGCAATTGATTAATGATGATGGAAGTGGAAATTAACAGCACAGGTGGGCGATAGAGAGTGTGCCAATTAAGAAGAGTCGATGTAATGAGTCCTTTTGTATGCGAACCAATGATCCTTAATAAATATTTATTTTCCTAATTCGTGCTGGCTTGATAGTTTTGGATGATCTTTAATAAAAACCGATGTTTAAATATAAAGAAACTAAAATTGAGAAGAAACTTTGTATATTCACATTACAATAAACGATATACATGCTCTGGTTTTATACACTCTTAACCCTAGCTAAACATGGTAAGAAGATAATTACAATCTATCTCTAACGGCAATATCAAATAATTAATGCTAATTGATACGTTTCTATACAACATAATCAAGGGCTTTAACACTCCCCCTCAAGTTGGAATGGATATTGATGACACCCAACTTGTTAAGTAATGTTTTGAACTGTGTGGAACCTAGTGGCTTAGTAAAGAGGTCTGCTGGTTGCTCTTTAGTTCGAACATGCATGGTCTTAATCATCCCTCTTTGAATCTTTTCTCTGACCACATGGCAATCAATCTCGATGTGTTTGGTGCGCTCATGAAATACCGGATTGTTGGCTATATGGAGAGCTGCTTGATTATCACAATATAATTTGATAGGCTGCAGTTGTTGAACATGTAGATCATTAAGTAAACTTCTGAGCCATGTGACTTCGCAACTTGTTGTAGCCATGGAGCGATATTCAGCTTCAGCACTGGATCTCGATACCGTTGTCTGCTTCTTAGTTTTCCATGATACTGGTGCATTGCCCAACATAACACAATAGCCGGTGATGGATCGTCTTGTGTCCTTGCAACGAGCCCAATCTGCGTCACAATAGGCTGTTAGTTCAATATTTCCTGTAGAGGGCAGGAAAATACCTTGTCCAGGCGTTCCTTTGATGTAGCGCAATACTTGGTGAGCAGCACTCAAATGTGGTTCACGTGGCTTATCCATAAACTGACTTAAGATGTGCACCGCGTAAACCAAATCTGGTCTTGTGATAGTCAAATAGATTAATCTTCCAACGAGCCGCCTGTATTGTGAGGGATCGATGAGTAGTTCTCCATCTTCTTGTGTCAAGGACAAGTTTTGATCAACAGGAAATAGTGATGGTTTTGCAGCTAGGAATCCTGTGTCCTCTAGTATCTCGAGGGCATACTTCCTTTGACAAATTGCAATCCCATTCTTGGAACGTGCCACTTCTATTCCCAAGAAGTACTTGAGTTGTCCAAGATCTTTGAGTTTGAACTGATTGGATAGAAATGCTTTGGTGGTAGCAATTTCTTCAAGACTATTTCCTGTAAGGATTACGTCATCCACATAAACCAGTAGAGCAGTAAACTTGTTTCCATTTGTTCGAACAAATAGTGAGTAATCTGCCCAAGACTGATGAAAACCAGCTGCCTTTAATGCCATTGACAACTTGATGAACCACTGTCTACTTGCCTGCTTTAAGCCATACAAACTTTTATGCAGTTTACAAACTCTAGTCTCCCCCTTTCCGCCAAATCCTGGTGGAAGCTTCATGTATACTTCTTCATGCAAATCACCATTGAGAAATGCATTGTTCACGTCGAGTTGGTGGAGATGCCACCCTTGGATGGAAGCAAGACTGAGGAGAACACGGACTGTTGTGAGTTTTGCAACGGGAGCAAAGGTTTCTCTGTAATCCACACCCTCTATCTGGCTAAAACCCTTTGCAACAAGTCTTGCCTTGTATCTCTCAACACTGCCATCTGGTTTGAGCTTAATCTTGTAAACCCATTTGCAGCCAATAGGTCGTTTGTGCTGGGGCAAGGGAACCAAGCTCCAAGTCCCATTGCTCTGTAATGCATCTATTTCAGCACGCATGGCATCTTGCCATTCTGGGATTTGAACTGCCTGTGAGAAGGAGGTAGGTTCTTTGTGTGTAGAAAGGTTAGCAGCAAAGACTCTATGTATAGGAGAGAGACGATCATAAGTGATGACATGAGCAAGGGAGTGAGGAATACCTGTCGTCGTGGGAGATGAAGGGAGAGCACGAGAGGGCAACGCTGCTTCAACGTGAAAATCATGCAAGAATGTGGGCATTTGTGTGGGCCGTGATGACCGACGCAACTGGGGAGGATTTGGTTGATTTGTGGGTGTAGGTTCGCTGACAATGATAGATGTGTGTGTGTCAGGTGGTGTGGGAGACTCGGGTGGTATTATGGTTGGTGAAGATGGGGCTGGAAGTAGCGGAAGATGGTGAGGTAAGGTGGTATGTGGATCAGTATCGAATACCCAAGGTGATGGAGAATTTGGTGCACCCACAGTAGTAGTTGGACTAGGAATGGGGTTTTGAGGATATGAATGTGTTTTAAAAGGAAAAACTGTTTCATGGAATGTGATATCCCGAGAGACAAAGACAGCTTTTGTTTCCAAATCATAAACCCGATACCCCTTTTGTCCATGAGGATAACCCAAAAAAATGCACTTAGTTGCGCGGGGATCAAATTTAGAGGGTTTATGAGGATGTGTGGATGGAAAACATAAACAACCAAACACTTTGAGGTGAGTGTAGTTGGGAGGTTTCTTGAAGAGTTTTTCAAATGGAGTTTGTCCCGAGAGTAAGGGTGTAGGTGTACGGTTGATGAGGTAGGCAGAGGTGAGAATGGCGTCCCCCCAGAAAGGTTTTGGTAAGTTGGCTTGAAAAAGGAGTGCACGAGCTATATTGATTAGATGGCGATGTTTACGTTCAACAACACCATTTTGTTGTGGTGTGTTGACGCAACTTGTTTGGTGCACAATACCTTTGGATGCATAAAAACAATTCATTTTGAACTCGAAACCATTGTCACTCCGTATGATTTTAACTTTCTTTTCAAATTGAGTGGCAACATGTTCAATAAAATCAATAAGAAGTTGTCTGGCTTCAGACTTTTTAACCATCAAATAAACCCACGTGCATCGTGTAAAATCATCAACGATTGTAAGAAAATATTTTGCACCAGAAATTGAAGGTTCATGATATCCTCCCCAAATGTCAACATGAATTAAAGAAAAAGGTGACGCACTTGAAATTGCACTTAATGAAAAACGACTCCTTGTTTGTTTGGCTAAAGGACAAATTAGACATGTGCTGACATTAAAAGAGTTATTTGACAGGAAAGGAAATAAAGAAAGTACACGACTAGAAGGGTGACCTAGCCGCTGGTGCCAAACACCACTTGAGCAACTATTGACCGCGTGACATGTTCCTTGCTTTGATTTGTTGAGGCAGTATAGTCCCTCCCTCTCATGACCCATCCCAATCGTCTTCCCCGATCGTAGGTCCTGTACAAAACAAACTTGTTTAAGGAATATTGTAACACAAAAGGAATCATGAGCAAGTTTGCTAACAGAGACAAGATTGAGGTAAAACATTGGAACACATAAGACATTGTGGAGTTTGAACTGAAGAGAGAAAATTACAGTGCCTATATGGGTTACCCTAGCATGACTACCATCAGGGAGTTTGACAAAACGTGTTTGGGTAGGCACGGCATGAGTGAGTAAGCAAGGATTGCAAACCATATGGTCAGTGGCGCCACTGTCCAATATCCACACACTAGTTTTTGCATTATTTTGTAGGCTAAAAGCTTTACCTGAGAGGTGTTAATAATCTGAGGTATTACCAACATGGTTTGCCGAAGTAGTGCGGTTCTTATTTAGCAGTTCATAAATCTCTTTGCATTCTGCCTTTGAAAAAGGAAAATTGCTTGGGTTGCCTTCATTGTCAAATAATGAGGACACGTGATTACCACGACCTGGTGCCTGCAATTGCTCAAGGGCTGCTTTCTTCTTTCGACATTCTTCAACTGCATGATATTGAGACCACAGAAAGTGCATTTAAGGTGTGCCTTGCAATTTTTGGTGGAGTGATTGTCTCGGCCACACTTTGCACATCTTCTCCTGCTGTCAATTGGTTCTTGCTGCAAGACATTGCGCATTGCATTACCTGTACCATTGAAGTGCCCAGAATTTCTATAGCCACTGTTTGCTGCGAAAGCTGCTCCTTCAGGCTGTGTGTGCCCAGAATTTCTATAGTCACTACTTGCTGCAAAGGCTGCTCCTTCAGGCTGTGTGGAGATTCCCTTGCCTCCGGTCATGGCTTCTGCTTGTTTTTCATGGCGGAGTGCCATGGCAAATACTTTATTCACGGCTGGTAGAGGGTCAATAGCAACGATGCTTCCACGAATTATTGTAAAATCATCACTCAATCCCATGAGAAACTGCATCGTCTTCTGGGTGTTGATGTAGTTCTGCACTTTGACCCCTTCTGTTGACAGGTCACATAGGGCATCTCTCTCATCCCAAAGACCCTTCAGTTTGTTGTAGAATGTCGCGACTGTATCATTGCCCTGTCTACATTCATGGATTGCATTTTCAACATTAAACAATTGTACAGTATTAGTTTAAGAGAACCTTTCTTGTAGCTCCAGCCAGATTTCTCGGGCTGATTTGCAGTGCTTGACGCTCTTTGAGATCTCCTTTGACATGGAGCTGGTGAGCCATGTTCTGACCAGAGTGTCTGCACGGTCCCATTGAATTTGTTCATTGTTCTGTTCAATTGGTCTAGGTGTGCTTCCATTCATGAGACCAGCCTTGTTTTTGATAGTCAAGGCGTTTGTCATGGACTGACTCCAGTCAGAGTAATTGTCCTCCGCGAGTGATTGAGGCACGAGTATTGCACCTGGTTGGTCAGAATAGTGAAGATACAATTGATGATTGGGATGTTCCCATGGCTCTGTTGTGCGTGGAAGAACTGAACTCGAAGCTTCTTTGAGAAGAGCATCCTTCAGAAACTGTAGGGTGAGAGTTTGTTCTTTCTCTTCGTCCCCCATATCAATTGATGGTGGGTTTTTTTAGCAGAGTTTTATTTTTGAGAAATTTTGGCCAAAGATCGGCGCTCTGATACCATAAAGAAACTAAAATTGAGAAGAAACTTTGTATATTCACATTACAATAAACGATATACATGCTCTGGTTTTATACACTCTTAACCCTAGCTAAACATGGTAAGAAGATAATTACAATCTATCTCTAACGGCAATATCAAATAATTAATGTTAATTGATACGTTTCTATACAACATAATCAAGGGCTTTAACAAAATATATGTTGATTGTTAAATTGTGGTGTGTGATGTTTATTTAAAAATATATTTTGTTTGGAAAGGTATAAAAATATCTTCTACATTGATTAATATATCCGAATTATTAAAATATAATAATTTGATGTTTTTTCAAGCCATAATATACTCTTAAAACATGTGTAAACACAATTCTAAATGCAAAAAACAAACTTTGGTTATTTGAATTTTGCATATTGGATCCCAGGAAAATTCTTAATTTTATAATAAAAAATGAGCTGCTATGATTTTACTATATATTGTATATTGTTTACATAAAGCCTAAATTAATATAAAAATATTATCTATTTCTGATTGTGTACAATATTGAGGTTCTTAAATTTTAATTTTTTTTATCGAGTCACCTCCAGCTGGATTGGGACTGTAGCTTCATTGCTGTCCAATTACTACCTACGGTTGTCATTATTTTTTATTAAATTAATGAAATAGTGATATACCTTATTATTTATTTAATGTTGTGTATTAAAATTGAGGTTTCATATGGCAGATCCTGCTGATTAATGGCCATTCTCTTCTTCTTTAATAAAATATTATTTTTTATTGTTGTGTATTTAATGTTGTGTATCAAAATTTCAGCCACTGTAACACCCACACAGGTGGCCACCAACAATGCACGTCGTTTGAGCCGAGGCATATAAGTGAATATGATGTAGATATTACGAATGTAAGTAAATCTCATCAATCATAAGAATATACGAGTAAATACAATTTTTTTTTTGTCTCGTTTTAATATATATAATTTTTTTTTTAGTTTTTAGTTTAGTTTTGATATTTTGATTTTCTTGGTTCTTCTAGAATAATTCTTAATTTTTTATTTGTATTTATGTAACTCTACTCTTTGTTTACACTTTTAATTTTTATTGTTATTTTTATTTATATTAAATGCAGTTTGCGTTAAGAAACCGAATAAGTTTAACTTTGTTGATATGAAATGAGAGTGAAACTTTCTTTTATGCATGTGTAGTTAATCTTTTGTTGTTAGTGATTTATCATCTTTGTGTTTTTTTGCATTTATTTTATTTTTGTGTGATTTGGTATATTTTTAGTTTGAAGTGATTTGTTTTTAAACAGAAATGAAATTATTGTTATTTTAAGATTTATTCTTTATATTATTATATATAAAGTATTTCAGAATACTGAAATTAAATTAATTTGAAATTTAAAAAAAAAACATAGTTCATTTATATATATATATATATATATATATATATATATATATATATATATATATATATAAACATGGCTCGGAATTCATTTAAGAACAACTGACAAAAGGATCAAAGTTGCTTAGCCTGGTAAAACAGTACTCGATAGTGTTTTTAGAAGATAGTTTATAGTTATTTTTTATGTCATTACATAAGGTATTTTGGTTTCGAGTGAGATAAAAATACCAGGTATAGGTTTACGTATGATCTCTGTAGTATGACAAAGGAATGAAAGAAAAATTACAGCTAAGAAGATTGGCACTGAGGCATCCTTTTTTATTATTTTAAAGGACGAAGACAATAAATAGTAAAATCATGGTGTTTTTAATTTGGTTTTTAAGCCTTTGAAGCTCTCTAATGGAGCCCTCAATCAGCCATAATTTTTTTGGATTTCTTGCAATTGGAACCTCAAGCTTATGGGTATTTTACAAAATGATCATTGACTTTGGATTTCTTCAATTTGATCATTGATTGAATTTCATACTTCAAGATTCTTTCAATTAAGCTTCTAATTGCACTAGTTTAGCCTTTTAAAGTTTCAATTGTATCCTTTATTTTCTGATCCTTGGTAATTGATCCAAATTAGGCCTTTAAACTTGATTTTTATTCAATTGAGCCCTTGATTGAATCCACAGAACCCATTAGAAGTTTAATTAAGTCCCTTAACTTAAATAATTCTTTTAATTTTTGCCTAGTTGACTTTTAAATTAATTCTCTTCAATTAAGTCTTAAAATAAGTCAATTAAACTTGTTAGAAGTTTAATGAAGTCTTATAGTTTTGGTCAAGCTTGGTCTTCAACATCAATATTTTTCCTTTCTTTATCGCATCTTGTCAAAACCTTCTAATCTGGCTATTCTTTTAGTATTTTGATTTTTAAAAAATTGAAGTCTCATCTCCCCATGTTCTGAAAATATTCTTTGATTTTATATTTTATACATGTTTTTTAATTTTTAATAAAAATAAAAATATACTCTTTTTGCAAAACAAATTTGGAAGGCACAAAAATAGATTATGAAAATATCCAAGCATGAATACATGAAAAATGACAATCAAGGTAAAATATTGTATGTTTTTGAAAGAGAGATTGTACAGATTAATTTTAGGTTTTTGAATGCTTTAATCTTCTTAATTTGTGAAGACCACTCCCGTCAAATTAATCTTATCTTCTTAATTTTGAGAGTTCAGAATAATCAAACATTATTCTTATAACCAATAAATCTAAAACTAAAATCATGAAAATTAAAATTAAAAAAATAAACAAAACATAGTACAACTAATTAATAATTTTCTTTTTTGTTGAAACGTTTACATTCCATTAATAATCCATTATCTGTCTCCACCAGAAGACCATTTTGAAGTCCTTCCAAGTAGAAAACCTTTGGGCAGCTCCCTTCAAAGATGCCTTAGATAATTATACACAGCACTGATGAGCTGATGGTTAAATGAACTTCCCCAACTTCATAACCCAACCAGCCATCATAACTCTGAATGGAGAAGTTAATAGGTTTTGCCTCACATTATCAGTTGAGTTTTATTATAAAATGGGGTAATTAGCAACCACTATTTCGTTGCTGATAACATGGAAATTCATTGCTCAAAAATATCAGCACAAAATTTGCATTGAAAAATATCCGATACAAATTTAAAGTTGTTAATTTATCTGCAACGGATAATTCGTTGCTGATAATGAGCAACGGAAAATCCGTAATTGATATCAACAATGAATTTTCTATTGCAAATAAATTAACAACGAAATATTCAAAGCTAATTTTTGTTGCCGAGTTCCTTAATTCAACGAAAAATTCGTTGCTAATTTTTGTTGCTGAGTTATTGTCAGCAACATAATTTTCTATTACATTTGATTAGCATAGATATATTTTACTTGTGTTAATTTTTCTAGTTTGTTAGTTTTCTTCCAACTTTTAAGTGCTAAGGAGGTGATTGATACTACATTTCAAAAATACGTGTCAAAAAATTTGAAATTTTTTTATATTTATTTTCTTGATATTTTATATTATTTTCATGTGTTGATATTAAAATATATGGATATAAACTTATCTATATCCCACTTCTTTTAGTTTCTATCACCATTATCATGGTTTTATTTTATCACTATTTAATTATTGATATAAGAATCAAGTGGGTTCATGATTTAAAGAAGATCCACATTGATTCGGATAAAATTCTACCATGCATGCGTGAGCATATATCAATTCTAGATTACGCGGAACAACTCAAGGTAGCTGTACATGCAGCATTCCACAATGCAGTGAAAAATGGCACGGTTGAGTTTATTATGGGTATAGAAAGAACATGTTTCTCCATGTTTTTTTTTAAAAAATATTATAACAGTACCGTATTTATATTTATATATTTATACAATATCGATCTCTTTTATTTTAAGAGATTAACAAAATACAATCTTTGTTTTTGTATTTGTAAATTCAAATAAATTTTACTATTAACTATAACAACGTAAATAAAGTTTCAAATTAGAATTCATGGTTGCATGTGCGAATCGTGCTTCTCCAACCATATAAGCAAGTTTTAATCATATTTTAAAATATGATATGTATATTTGGATCATCAATCTGCTTGTTTTTCTTTTACATTGTACTTGAGGTGGTTCGGATTTTGGAGAGAACCTATATAAAACTACTGTCTTAAGATACTGATCACGCTTCTTTCGGTGGTCTACAAGATTCTCCTAATCTGGTCAAAAAATCTTTGACATTTGTTTTCTCTTTTAAACGATAAGGGTTTCGATATTAAATTTTTTAATGATTCCCCGTTGCTGTAGTGAATCTCCCTATTAAATTTGTTTACTAAACTTTGTCTCCACTCTTTCAATATATTCCCCATCGATGGATCCTTCTTTGAATAACACGCCGATATTTTTTATGAATTTCTCTTTGCCTGTGTAATTCAAGATTAAATCTACTAATCATGTGAAGAAAATGAAAGTATTCAGATGAAAAATAAATGTAGATTAATTGCTGGAATTGCAGCTGATTGAATACACTATCGTGAGTTGATGAAGAGATTACACTAGATTATATACATGGATATGAACAGTAATAATACCGTTGCTAATTAATGCTGCACAGTAACAATATCTAATGCACACCCTATAATATCTACAGCACACCCTATATTTAATTAGGCACTGTCTTCAACACTCCCCCTCAAGCTGGATCAAGAGGGTTGATAGATCCAAGCTTGCATAATAGCCGATGAAACTGAGATGATGGCACGGCTTTGGTAAACACATCGGCAAGTTGATCACTGGTGCGCACATAATGCGTAGTGATGTTGTTAGATTAAACTTGTTGACGAATAAAATGACAATCAACTTCAATGTGTTTAGTTCTTTCGTGAAACACAGGATTTTTTGCAATATGCATGGCTGCTTGGTTGTCACAAAACAGGCTCATCGGAGTGACTGATGGACAACCCATATCAGCTAGGAGGCTTCGCAACCACACAAGTTCACAAGCAGCAGCCGCCATGGCACGGTATTCGGCTTCGGCACTTGAGCGAGCCACAACATGTTATTTCTTGCTCTTCCATGACACAAGGTTACCGCCAACAAACATGCAATACCCGGTAGTCGAGCGCCGGTCAAGCTGATTCCCAACCCAATCTGAGTCTGTATAGCCCATTACATTTGTATGGTTGTTTCTGGTCATGACAATTCCGCGACCAATAGTTCCTTTTAAATATCGCAAAATACGTTTGACCATGCTGAGATGATGTATGGTTGGAGCATGCATGAACTGGCTGACAAGACTGACAGCATATGTAATATCCGGACGGGTAATCGTCAGATAAATGAGTTTGCCCACGAGTTGTTGATAATATTTCGGTGAAGAAAGAGCAGTACCTGTAAAAGGTAATTTTAGTTTACTATCAACCGGAGTAGGGGAAGGTTTAGTTGAAAGCATACCTGCATCTTGAAGCACATCGAGAGTGTACTTACGTTGATTAAGGAAAAAACCTTTCTTAGATGAGGCCATTTCAATCCCAAGAAAATATTTCAAGGGACCAAGATCTGTAATCGGAAATAATTGTTGAAGAGTTTTCTTCAATTTAGAAATAGATTCAAGATTATTTCCTGAGATAATTAAATCATCGACATAAATGAGAACCATCAATTTATCATCATTTTTAAAACGAATGTATAATGAGGAATCTGCAGAACTTTTCCTAAAACCTAATGAAGCAAGGGCTCCACTAAGTTTTGCATGCCATGCGCGAGGACTTTGCTTTAGCCCATAAATAGATTTATGAAGTTTACATACCAAATTAGGAGTGGAACTTAACGAGTGGCCAGGAGGAAGCTTCATAAACACCTCTTCTTCAAGATCCCCGTGTAAAAAGGCATTTTTTACGTCCATTTGCGATAAGAACCATCCATTATTGACAGAAACAGATAATAAAACTCTTACCGTGGTCATTTTGGCCACAGGAGCAAATGTCTCCTTGTAATCAACACCAAATTCTTGGGTATACCCTTGAGCCACAAGGCGCGCTTTATATCGATTAACAGATCCATCTGAGTTGAACTTGGTCTTGTATATCCATCGACTGCCGACTGCGTGTTTACCTTTTGGAAGGGGAACTAGACTCCAAGTATTATTGTCAGCAAGTGCTGTTAGTTCCTCCTCCATAGCTTTTCGCCATACCAGGTGAGATTGAGCTTCAGCGAAATTTCTAGGCTCATGATCAATGGATATTGCTGACAAAAAAGCAGAATACGATGGTGATAATTTTGAATAATCCAAATAATTTGCGACAGGATACCTGACGGCATAAGCGGTATAGTCTTGAAATTTGGAAGGGCACTGTCGAGTTCTTGGAGGATTACGTCTTGGAGCTGGTACTTCATTTTGAAAATTTGGGGACATTGGTTCAAGAGGAATGATAGGAGATGGAGGATCGTCTACTGGAATGATCGTGGAGATAATTGGCCTAGTGGGCCTAGGCAAGTCGATGCTGCAGATCTCAGCTCTGGGAAGAGGGACTAAGTCTTCCAACGACTCCCCCTGATTAGAATCAGTGAAATAAGGAGTGGTCTCAACAAATCTAACATCCCGGCTGACATAAAGCTTCTGGCTAATGTTATCATAACATTTGTACCCTTTCTTTGTATGAGAGTATCCCAAGAAAATATATTTGGAAGCTCGGGGGTCGAGTTTGTCACGTTGATTTGAGTGTAGGTGAACAAAACATTGACACCCAAAAATCTTCAAGTGTGAGGTATTGGGAATTTTACCCTGCAAAATTTCAAGAGGACACTGAAAATCCAGTACTTGACTGGGTAAGCGGTTAATAATATAGGTGGCCGTAAGAATTCCATATGACCAAAATTTTTTCGGAACATTCATTTGAAGCATTAGGGCTCTAGTTTTTTCTAATAAATCCCGATTTTTGCGTTCAGCAATTCCGTTTTGTTGGGGAGTATTAACACAACTAGTTTGATGAAGAATTCCATTAGAAATTAAAAAATTTTCCATAGCATGAGATGTAAATTCTGAGCCATTGTCAGATCGAAAGATTTTAATATTTGTGGAAAATTGGGTAGAAACTAGTTTGTGAAAGTCTTTAAAACAATTAAAAACTTCAGTTTTTGATTTTAACAGATATAACCATGTAACTCTCGAAAAATCATCGATAAATGTAACAAAATATTTAAAACCATCAATTGAAATTGAAACAGGTCCCCATACATCTGAATGAATAAGTTCAAAAACCTGAGATGCTTTGGACAGAGATAATTTAAATGGAAGTCTACTTGATTTGGAAAAATGGCACGTCTCACAATCATACATTCTTTTTAACAAATTTGGTTTTAATTTTGAGATGACTAAATCGGATGCATGAGCCAGACGAAAATGCCACAATTGATGATCATTGATCGGAGAATAAACAGCTTGTAATCCTTTCGAAACTTCGGAATCACAGAAAAAATAGAGACCATTCAAATGAAATCCTTCACCAATCTTCTGTTTGGTGTGATGGTCCTGAAAAATCACTTTAAACGGAGTAAATATAACATCACAATTAAGGGAAATAGTTAGCTTTCGAACAGATAATAACTGAAATGGAAAAGAAGGCACATATAAAATATCAGAATTAATAGTTGTTGACGCAATTTTAATTTTTCCCTTGCCTTTTACTGCTGCCGTAGACCCATTTGCAATTGAGACAAAGGATGGTATCGGGAACGGGGTAAAGTCATGAATTTTATTTAAATTATGTGTCATGTGATCACTAGCACCAGAATCCACAACCCAAATATCATGAAATTTACTCAATTCTAAAGCAGTTAAAAGAGCAATATAAATACTTTCAATTTTTTCCGCATTTTCACGGTTTGAAGTTTCAGAAAAATTACCTTCAAATTTGTCCGCATGCTCGCGGTTTGCACTGCTAGAAAAATGACGCGTGGATGACCCACCAAAATTACCTTCAAATTTGTCCGCATGCTCGCGGTTTGCACTGCCAGAAAAATGACGCGTGGATGACCCACCATATTTGCTTAAAAACGCAGCGTTTCCAGCATGGTTTGACAATTGGCTTAAAAACGCAGCGTTCCCGTGAGAGTTGCTCAACAGAGCACTGTCGTCTTCACCCGACGCTCCTTCTCCTCCCAAATTTCCTTTTTCTTGTAGAAAATTTGCAAATTCGTTTATCAAAGACATGGGGTTAGAGTACCTGGGTTCAGTGGCAGCAACATTGGCTTTGTATTTCACAAATTTCTTGTGATTACCACTGTGGCGATTATGTTTGAGCTCGGGATGAAGGCTCCAGCACCGATCGATTGTATGACCCATTGAATTGCAGAAATTGCATTTGAGGTTAGACCGATTACCTTTAAAATTGCTCGGGATGGGTTGTTTTTCTGAAAATTTTTGGGTCCCCTGTTCTGCCATTTTCTGGGCAACAAAAACTCGGTTTTCTGCCATTGTTGATGGGTTTTCTCGGGGCATCACCTTCCTTCTGATTTCTTCTCTTTGGATTGTGGCAATGACACTCTTCAATGGGGGAAGCTCGTCGTTCATCAAAATATGGCTGCGAAGATCTTCATAGTCCGATCCTAAGCTAGCCAGTAGCTGAAAGATTTGATCTTCTTCCTTGCGGCTGCGAAGAACAACTGGGTCCACTGAGTGTGGACGGTAAACATCCAATTCGTTCCACAGACCCTTAAATTTGCTCAACAAGTTGACGAAAGGCTGCCCATTTCGGTGAAGACCAGCAATTTCTTGTTGGATTTGAAAAATTCGGGCTGAATTGTTTTGGCTGCCATACATGTCCCTCACTGCCTCCCACAATTCCTGTGAAGATTGATAATAGCTGAACATCTCGGCAAGATGGCGTTCCATGGAATTCAAAATCCAGGACATCACCATTTGATCCTTGGCCAACCAATTTTCATATTCGGGGGAGCTGCAATCGGGAGCTTTGTCTTTCCCGTTGATGAATCCCAACCGAGACCTACCTCCAAGGGCAATGGTCACTGCTCTTGACCAAGGTAAGTAATTAAATTCATTGAGTAACACTGTGGTCACCCTTTGAGACGAATGAGCATCACTGTCAATGCTTGAAGAAGGAACAATTTTTTGAGGATTAGTACCAGATTCTTGACAGTCCATGTCTGTCAATGGTAGAGAGTTGATAGGAAAAAAAAATGGGTGTTAAGGAGCTGGATTACAGCTCTAATACCATGAAGAAAATGAAAGTATTCAGATGAAAAATAAATGTAGATTAATTGCTGGAATTGCAGCTGATTGAATACACTATCGTGAGTTGATGAAGAGATTACACTAGATTATATACATGGATATGAACAGTAATAATACCGTTGCTAATTAATGCTGCACAGTAACAATATCTAATGCACACCCTATAATATCTACAGCACACCCTATATTTAATTAGGCACTGTCTTCAACACCATGTCGGTATACAAGATTCTCCAAATATTAACGGCTTCAAGTTGCAGCAGCTCAACAATTGGTGCCTTGATGCGAAGAACAACAGTTCTTCTTTTTCATCTCTCTGTCAAAGCATGCTTAGAAAAAGATTCTGAACTCTTTTTTTCTATCTCCCTACGCGAGGCAGTTTTCGATAATAAAATTTAAGGATTCCCATTGTTGTTGTGAATCTCTTTATAAGCCAAACTTGTATCCAATCTCAATACATCCCATATCCTTCTCTGAAAGTTCATCAAACCATGATAAGTATGTGCAAGAAACCTACCTTTCTTGGGTCAAAAGCCACCATACTGCTGGTGCTGCTGATCCTGGCTGCCAGTGCTACTCTTGTGGTTGCACCTAGGCCTTCTAGCCTCCTCACCAGGAAGCCAAAGTTTGGAGCAAGCAGAATGTATTTTCCACAAAGTAACCGTCCAATTCAGCCATCAGGTCCTAATCCATGCAGTTATCTGCCAAGCACAGGGCAATCCAAACCTCCTAGGTGACGCATGCTTCACATCGTCCATCAATACATGGTTTGTGTTTGTGTTTTATTTTTGGGTGGGGGGGCAGAAGAAGATGGTTTTTGAGCTTTTTAAAAACTTTTTGATAACTTCTTCTGCAGATCTTGCAATCTGTCGTTGAACTTAGATTGATCATTTTTTTTCTTTTATTTATAAATTTCAGATCTTATTGATGATGCATTCATGGAAGTGGAAAGAGCACAAGTGGAGACCAGGGAGTGTCAAGGAGAGTTGATCCAATGAGATCTTTTGTACAAGAATTCTGCATTATAAATAATTTCTTTCCCAAATTCTGGTTTTGATAGGTTTAGCTGTTAATTACTAAAGCTTTAATATCCTGTTAAGTGTTGAAGGGCTGTTACTTGAAATATTGCGTTCAAGGGTAATATTGCATCAATCGTGACATCTGTTATAAGAGACTTGGTTTGCTCATTTCTTCTTCTTCTTCTTCAAATAAGTGTTTAGTCTTCCATGGCTTTAAAATTTGAAAATGTGCAAGGGTGATTTCTATCAAGAAAGACCAAATTAACCCTGGTGAGAAAACAGGATTGGGAGGAAAAGACATTAGAGAGGGAAAGCTTTGAGTTTAAAGAATGAAGAAGAGGTTTTTGGAAACTTGGCAAGAACTTATTGAGTTGATTAGTATTTACTAAGTTAAGTGAGTGAACTTCTATCAATTTTATCTTTCATAGTGGGGGAAGAAATCCATAAATTTTTAATTTTAGGGTTCACGATTAATTGTTAAAGAGAATATGAAATTATATAATTATCTGTTAAAGAAAAAGGCTTAGCTAATATAATTAAGGTGTATTATTGAAGAAATCATAGCATGTCAAAATGCATTTTTGAATCCCGAATTAATTGTTAAAGAAGAGAATGCGAGCGCATTGTTTTTCTTTTTCTCTTGCTTCAAATAGCTAATAACAAAAGTAAAAGTTTTTAGTTAAAACAAAAAATGTTTTATTTGCATTATGACCAAATATCTCAAAAATAAAAATACATGTTTTACTAATATCAATTTTAGTGGGATTTTTTTATATATCTTGGGATTTTAATAATGACTTTATTAAATACATGAGAATCTGGTCAATATTCCAAAAACCAATCAATCTTCCTTTAATTTATGAGAATAACGAGTAAATATTCTGATAAAATATTGGACCAATTAGAAGGGTGACGTTTAAATTATCAGCGATTAGCCTTGAGGAGTTCTCAAAATTATTCTAAATATTTATAAATTTTAATTGAGAATATTTTAATAAATATTCTCATAACAAATGAGAATAAACAGGGAAACACTATCACGACGACATTTCCCGGCCTCCAAGAGATGGGATACGTGTATATGATCATAAAATTATGATTATAATTTTCAAAAATCATTATCTAGTATTAAGATTAATACAAAATTTAATGGTTTACGAAAATCTGGGTAAAGGAACTTGTCGTGCAAGGGGAAGACACGTCACTTCTATGCACTCTACCTAAAATAGGTTGTGTTGTTGTTTGATTAATTTTTCTAAATAAGATTTATATTCATTGGTCTTTTCTAAAAATCAAGATAGATTTCTTTTCATGAGGGAATCTTTATCTTATTGGGTCAAATCTTAAACATTCTAAAGTTTAAATTCTAGTGCTACAATTGTTTTTCTGTATTTTTTATATTTAAGAGCATACCCTATAGTATACTCCCCAAAACCCAAAAATCTATTACTAGTATCAGCAATGGATTTTTCATTGCAAATAACTTAACAACAAAATATTTATTGCTAATTTTCGTTGCTGAGTTATAGTCAACAACATAATTTTCATTGATGAGATTTTTAATTCAACGAAAAATTCGTTGTTAATTTCCGTTGTTGAGTTATAGTCAGCATCGTAATTTCCTATTACATTTGATTAGCATAAATATATTTTACTTGTGTTAATTTTTCTAGTTTGTTAGTTTTTGTTTTCAACTTTAAGTGCAAGTCAATTTTGTGCGTTTGCAAAAAAAACTCTTCATCTTAGGTAAGCGATGTGTGTGTAAATTTATCTATATCCCACTTCTTTTAGTTTCTATCACCATTATCATGGTTTTATTACTCATTCTAAAATTGATATAACAGTACCGTATTTATATTTATATATTGATCTATTGATCTTTAAGAGATTAACAAAATAAAATCTATTTATTATTATTATTATTATTATTATTATTGTGTTTGGAAATTCAATTAATTTTTACTATTAACTATAAAATATGATATGTATATTTGGATTATCAATTTCTCAAGATACTGATCACGCTTCTTTCGGTAGTCTACAAGATTCTCTGGTCAACAATTTCTGCATTTTTTGTGAAGAACAAAAATTGATCTCGTTTATCTGTCACCGTCTAAGCAAACCCAGAAAGCAAAAGGTTGTGTATGAATATACCTTTTGAAAAAATCTGACATTTGTTTTATCTTTAAAACGATTAGGGTTTCGATATTAAATTTTTTAATGATTCCCCATTGCTGTCGTGAATCTCTCTATAAAACAGTGCTGAACAGTTATTAGATTTTCTCCATATTTATCTTCTACGAGCGTAAGACAATTCTAAGCTCTAACGCACCCTGCCATTCTACGGCACAGAAGTTTTCAATTTTCACTGCTATTAAAATGATACGGGCGGTGCTCACGTGGATTATTGAATGACCTATCCACGGGAAAGGTTTTAATAAATATGAAAACTAGGAGGCAAAAAGAATGTTTAGAAAAACATAGGGTCAATGTCTAGAAAAAAAAGGGAGCAAATTTAAAATTATTGAAACTAAAATCGATCTTGACTTCTGTCCATAATTTTTAAATTTTTAAATAATTTTTATGATGAATTTATATTTGTATAAAATAGAAAAGCAAATCTAATGTAGTTAAAAATTTCTCAACAAGGCAGCAACGATATGAAGTATGAAGTATGAACACTGAATAATCTCTTCTTTTTTTTTCTTTTCTTTTCTTTTCTTTTACCCGACAACAATGGGCTAAGCCCCTAAAACCGTACAAATGAATTCAAACTTTAAACAATATGTTTGGCCCATAATCACCGTAAATCATAAGCCCAATAATAGTGTCCAGGTTGAGGACCGTTTATAAATTTGTTCATATAAATTAAACCAATCAACTTACTTGTATACTAAAAAACTTGGGAATCATTCAATATAGCCGTTATTTTATTTTTCATTTCTCCTAAAAAATTTAATTCAATATCCTGTTTTTTTTTTAATTTTATTAATGTTTTTCAATTTTATTCTTTTACTTTGTTTAAAAATCATTTGGATTGCTTATGAATTAACAATGTTAACATATCATGCCAAGTTAAATTTCACATCGACTTAATTTTAAACCTAGACTAAGAAAAGAGTAGGTTTGGGATTTTTTTTTCAAGTCAATGTTATTTTTAATCTCATCATCAAAAGAATTTTACTATTTGAATTGGATGTTTTTGGACAGACCAAATTATTTAAATCACATTAAGACAACTCCTATAAGATTTAATTTTAAATTTAAAATAGACAAAATCTAAATCAAAAGATTTGAAGTTAACCCGTTAGGATAAATTTAATAAAAAATATCAAATAATTTTCTTTGGCGTGACTTTTTTTTTTGTTACATTAAAAAAATAGTCTAATATTAACGGTTTATTCTTTTGGTGATGGGAGGTGGCCCACTTCTTCTTTTTATGAACTGTCTTCGGGAAACATAATTATAGAGAAAATTAATCATGCATGAACAACAAGTGATCTTCTCCTAGAAGAATTGATAAATTTATTATTTAAAAAAAATATATATGACATCTCCCTTTCAGCTACATCATGTAGCCTAGACTACATAGATATGCTAGAAATTTTTATTTTCTGGACATCACTAAATTTAGTTTTCTAAACTTTACAAGAAAAAAGCTGCAAAAATCTGTATTTTGTTAATAAATATATATATTCATGCAATCGTATTTGTTCTCCTCGTAAACAATTTGTAAACATCAATCCAAACCTTTGCACCATTCAGCTTAATTATACCTTTTCGTATTATATTTTAAATAATTGAAAAGAATAAATTTTATTAACTAAATTCTCAGCTATTTTGGAGCAAGTTAATTATCTTCTTCTTTTTTGTACCAACCAGTTATTACAATGTAATGCACATCACCAAATCAGATTAATTACATATCTGTTTATATATATATATATATATATATATATATATATATATATATATATATATATATATATATATATATATATATAAATTAAGTAGAAGATACAATAAGAACGCCCGAGGGAAAAGACGAGGCCTAGGAGATATTATTCATGATTTTTTATTGTTTCTTTAGTTTTTTTATATTTCTTGTCTAGTTATAGTTGAAAATTTTAATTTAACTTGGTTTTAATTAGCTATAACGATTCTGCATTGTCTAAATATTTTTATACCTAATTTTTCAAAACAGTAAACAAAGTTTTCTATACAATTAAGAGCGATAATCTTAAAATTTGAAGAAGAAAAAATCATTTTTTCTTCCAATCTACACCGACATCATATCCAACCCATCACAAATTTGAGCCGGCTGAGCTCCGCCATCCTACCCACTTACTAGTTAGACCGCCGTATACAACTTCAACACCTATGAGAACGAAACCCACCTAATTTTAAAATCCTGCAGATTTCGTGCCCAGAAAAAAAACTCGAACTTTAATGGCTTATGATTGGTCAACAAGTGCTGCGTATAAGCCAATAAGCCAAGAACAGCATTTTTTATCATTATCCATCAGCCGCAAAAGCTACCTTTTTGCTTCTTTTAGAAATATGTCATCCCTTCCGACAAAAAGATTGTCTTAGCATCTGTTAGTTGCCCATCTGTTCATGGTATTCTGATACTAGCTAGGTGGCATTGCATGCGACAACAGAACATGATATTGCAGGCTTTTTAGTTTAATGATTTTAGTCGCTAATTGTTGTCTGGAATCGTAGTTTTAATATTGCAAGAAATCATCGTACATTCTCTGAAAGTTATGTGAGGTAGGCTCTGTCGCTGCTATATAAACCAAGCGCACTTCTCAGTTTATGCACTTCTCAGTTGATGCACTTGTCCCGGTATATCTATATATCATTTTATCGTTCTCTAAAAAGCTAATCAAAACAATGGTGGGTGGCGGGTGCAAGAGATCTCTCTCTCTTAGGGCAAAAGCCATCTTCCATCTGCTCCTGATCCTTGTTGCCGGAGCTAATCTTGTAGTTGCAGCTAGGCCACCTGGTCCCATGAACAAGAAGCCAAAATTCGGGTCAAGCACCACCCGTTTTCCAGAAAGTAACCGTCCAGTCCCACCATCGGGTCCTAATAACTGCAGTTACATACCAGGACCAGGCCACTGCATACCTCCCAAGTGATGCTTCATCGTCCATCTCCATCAAGACGCAGCCCTTTTTACAGATTTAGATCTTATTTATATATCAATGGATATTTTATGGGGGTTTGTTTTATAATTTTCTTCTTTCTTATTCTGTGAAATTAAAAATCTAGCTCTTCTTTATATAAATTTGAAGGATCATACAATGATGGGAGCGGATAGAGTCAGCAAGGAGAGTTGGCTCAATGAGTCCTTTATTTGTATGCAAATTAATACTATTTAATAATAATCTATTTCTCAAATTTGTTGGATCTGAGAGTGTAGGTTTAATTAATACATCCGGTGGAGTGTTGAGGGGGATGGTTATTTGGATTGGATCCTGATGATCAGTGCATATGTTTCAAGAAACATGCATGAACTATCATATTATATATATTATGAGTTAAATTCTAATAATATTGGAGTATTAATTAATAATATAATGTATTCCAGTTAGCATTGTTAACAGCAATTAAGATGTTGCTAGAGATGATAGAGATTGAAATCACTGGAAAAAATATATATCCCGTTGAGTGTTGAAGATGATTGATATTCGGATTGTATACTGAAATATATATATATATATATATATATATATATATATATATATATATATATAACCTTCAAATTACAATAAATCAATAAATGGATATGATTAATTCACAGTGTAAATTTTCAAGGCTGATTAATTATTCTTGGTATGACTGATAATAATTTGAAAACAGAAAACAAGAGACGACAATTATTCAATTGTACGATATTTGTTAATTAGTGATAAAAAAATAGTATTTGTTTTATTTTGTAAGCAAAATAAATATGATTTTTTTATATAAAAAAATGTGTTGTTTTTAAACAAAAGCATAACTTGCTATTGTGGAATCTTATTTTTAATTAAAATATAAAAAAAATCAATTTTTTTTAAATTATATAAACCAAAATTACCAGTACTTTATGTAACTCGGTTTCAAAAATATTTTTTTTAAATTATTGATTTGACCGGTAGCTGAGCTCAAAAGCGAGTCGGGCGATCCATGCTACGTCAAAATCAACTGGCTAGCACATCAAAGTTCTTGCGAATAAAATATGAGAGGAACACGAGGAATATATATTGGTGGGACTTTGGTTAAAAGGCAATCAATCAAACATACTAAATTTTTAGAAAGTTGTGTTGGGGTTCTACCACGTGTAGGGATAGGGACAGAACGAGTCGTATTCCTTATGATGACATGCACATGTCAATTAAATTTAATATAAATAAAATATATTTTTCATGATTTTTTTAGTATATCATAGATTCTAGTAGTTATTTTATAATGTATTATTATTTAATCAATGATTGTTTGATATTCTTATTGACATAATATAATACTTAATTATCAGGTTTTTATTTTACAATATAGTATCCAACAACATCACATCATTGAAGAAATTCTATATCAAATAAGCAACAATTAAACTTAACAAAATGAACTGATATTAGAAATATAAATGAATCTCATTCATCCGCTTTGTTAAAATCCATGCCAGCTGTAGACGGAGATTAAGTATACTGTCTATTAAAACTTTAGTTGTTATCTAGATGTTTAATAAGTAAAAACAGTTCTTTTTTAAAGAAAAAAATATATAATTTTTTATTTAATTATTGAAACCAACAGAAATTTAACTTTCATTAAGGTATTCTACTTATCAAGTTCTGTGATGGATCAACTCGATGCAATCAATTAAAATTGGAAACATGTTTAAATTGAACCGGAAATATAATTTTTTATTTATTGTTCAACTTGTATTTTATGATTTTAATTTGATTTTTTTAATTATTATTGTTAATTTTAGTCACTATCTAATCATCTTGATGACTTTATTTTTCAAAACCAGTTTTCTCCGCGGAATCTAAGCATTATGCCCCCACAATCCTACCAAGTGCTCTGCCGTATTCAATCTTGACTTCACGTCATGCTATGTATAGATATCGTCCCCAGAAAAGAAAAGAAAAGAAAAGAAAAGAAAATGGGACTCTTTAATGGCTTATGATAGGTCAATAATTGCTGCGCATGTCTGCCATGAGCAGCAACTTGTCATTTATAGTATTATCATCTCCCACTAAAGCAACGTGGTTAGCTTTTCTGATAGAATAATACAATCTCTTTCTGCATAAAAAGAAACATCTGGGATCTGTTTGTTCTCTCTCTCTTTGTTTGTAAATAAGAATATTCTGACATGATATCGCCGCCTTTTTTTGTTCAGTGATTCCAATCCCTATCGATATATCGAACGTTCTCTGAAAATCACGGCTCTTCAAGAGCCTTTATATATATAGGCCACCCTTGTCAGTTTATTGCACTTGTATCGATACCATGATGAGCAACGAGTGCAAGAGATCTCTCTTTCCTAGGGCAAAGGCCATCTTCCTTGTGTTCCTGATCCTTGTTGGGAGAAATCCTCTTGTGGCTGCAGCCAGGCCTTCTAATGCCATGAACAAGAGGCCAGAGTTCAGAGCAGCCAGCACCTATTATCCACGAAGGGACGGTCCAGGTCAGCCATCGGGTCCTAATCCCTGCAGCTACATACCTGGACAAGGCGGCGAATGCACACCTCCCACTCCCAGCTGATGCTTCAATATCGCCCATCTCCGTCAAGCTTGTAGTTATATATTCTCTATTATATTGGAGAATTAATTAGTTATTAATTAATAATATGATATATTCAAGCTAGCATTGTTGAGTGTTGACAGCAATTGATTAATGATTATGGAAGTGGAAATTAAGAGCACAGGTGGGCGATAGAGAGTGTGCCAAGAAGAGCCGATGTAATGAGTCCTTTTGTATGCGAACCAATGATCCTTAATGAATATTTATTTTCCTAATTCGTGTTGGCTTGATAGTTTTGGATGATCTTTAATAAAAACCGATGTTTAAATATATGTTGATTGTTAAATTGTGGTGTGTGATGTTTATTTAAAAATATATTTTGTTTGAAAAGGTATAAAAATATCTTCTACATTGATTAATATATCCGAATTATTAAAATATAATAATTTGATGTTTTTTCAAGCCATAATATACTCTTAAAACATGTGTAAACACAATTCTAAATGCAAAAACCAAACTTTGGTTATTTGAATTTCGAATATTGGATCCCAGGAAAATTCTTAATTTTTTAATAAAAAAATGAGCTGCTATGATTTTACCATATAGTATATATTGTTTACATAAAACAAAAATTAATATAAAAATACTATCTATTTCTTAGGAGAGACTGTGTACAGTATTGAAGGTTCTTAAATTTTAATCTTTCTTGTTGAGTCAACTCCAGCTAGAATGGGACTGTAGCTTCATTGTTGTCCAATTACTACCTACGGTTGTCATTAATTTTTATTAAACGAATGAAATAGTGAATATACATGATTATTTATTTAATGCTGTGTACTTTGTAAGAAGGATCGTATATTAAGATTGAGGTTCTAGATGGCAGATCCTACTGATTAATGGCCATTCTATTCTTCTTTATTAATTTTCTATATTATATTTTGTTTTTTTTATTTAAATGCATCGTTACACTAAGTATGATTAGTTTTATGGTGCATAATGTATTTTTACAGCACACTAAATAAAAAATGTTTTAAATATAAAATACTTTATAAGAAAATATTTTTCAAGAAAAATATTTTACCTAAAACCACGCCCTAAATATTGCAATATCAATTTCTATACTTTGGTGGCCACATATTTTGTTACTCTTAGACGCTTGCTTTCATCTATGGCTTCAAGCTTGATCTTAAGTGGTGAGTGGGCTAATTTCCAGAGTTTGGGTACCAATTTAATTTAACAGTTCAAAACATCAAAAGCCCAAACACTTAAAAACTTCAAATCTGGGCAACCCGTGTATAGAAGCCATCATATCAACACTCTAGGCCTAGGGTTTCTCCAACAGTAACAAGACCAAGCAACAGTAGAAGCCAGCGAAGATGGTAACCCCCTTTGTGTCAATATCCATCATGTCTTGACGTTTTTGATATTTCAAAATCAAAATTTGATTTTTGATGTATATTTGTATTTGTAGCCGTCACACGAGACGTTTAGGATCAAGAAGAAACTAGCAAAGAAGATGAGGCAAAACAGGCCTATCCCTCATTGGATTCGCATGAGAACCGATAACACCATCAGGTCTTTTTCTTGTTTACGTTTTGTTGTTTATGTTCTTTTGAAGAAGGAAAAATCCAACTTTTGTATATAGTAGTTGATAGTAAATGATTTTATCGAGTTTATGAAATTAAAAAAAAAAAATAACGAGCAGGGCTTTATAAAGGATTGCTTATGGTGGGACACATTAATAATAATAATAAAATAAAATAAAAAAAGGGTGTTGACAGATAGCCAAAAGCACGGCCTTGCCCTGAAGTAACACGTCTTCAGCAATATTCCTTCACTTTGACCGAAATAAACCTACTCCTAGTTTCCAATTTGACTGTTGGATGTGTCGATTATGAAAAGCAAACCTAAACGAATAATTCTTGTCGATAATCTAAAGTGCTAGAAGGCAATAACACGCGTGTATGTACTCTATATATACCCTAGCCTCTTTCTCGATATATTTCATATCCTTCTCTGAAAACTAATCAGAACCATGATGAATATCCTGAAGAAACCTCTCTTTCTAGGGTCAAAATCCACCCTACTTTTGATTCTGATCCTTGCTGCCAGTGCTACTCTTGTGATTGCAACCAGGCAACCAAAATTTCAAGCCAGCAGCATGTATTTTCCACAGAGTAACCGACCTGTTCAGCCATCACGTCCTAATCCTTGCAGTTATGTGCCTGGATCAGGCCACTGCAAACCTCCAAAGTGATGCACATTTCATATATATCGTCCATCAACACACGGTATGTTTTTCAAGGGGAAAAAAGATGTTTTAATGATTTTCTTCTTTCAAATCTTGCGATTTGTGGTTAGACCATGTTAATTGATTATGTTTTTACTACGTTAATATTTTTCTTTATTGAGAAACAGTAGACTATATGGAAAGAGAGATGTTGATTTCTTTCATCCTATCTCCTCTTTTATAGAAATCCTCTCCCTTCCTTCTTGTACCTCTTATCAATATAGACTATATTTGAGTTTTGTTTTATAATTTTTATTATATTTTCTTTTGATCTCCCTCTGGATTAGACTGACCACGTTTTTCTCTTTAATTTATTCATAAATAGCAGGGATCTTGTTGATGATGGGCGTGGAAATAGATAAGCGCACATATGGGCTCTAGAGTGTGGCGTGGAGACTTTATGTAATGGGTCCCTTTGTATGCAAAAAGGACCATTAATAATAAATATTCACTTTCCTAATTCGTGTTGGTTTAAGGTTTGATTTCACTTTTGGATGATAACGATGACTAAATATTTTGTATTGGTTCACATTATGTGGTGGCTTTGTAATCTCCTTTGGAAAAAGAGAGGTGCACTGATCGTCCACTCCTCGATGAGCTCTTGTGAATCAAACAGAAAAATATTCAAAGACATTCTCTCATTTCAAATGTTTTTTTAATAATTTTAATACATTAATTAGGTAAAGCGGGTACCCAATTAATGCATCGGCCCATAACATCAACGGCCCACAATCTTAGAAACTTCACATCTGCGTAGCCCATAACCGCCAAGAAACCCAATTAATACAGAAGCCGAAATATCAGCACTCCAGGGTTGTTACATATGGTTCTGTTGCGATTCACCTCTTCTTGTTCAAATTAACAAGGTTCCTTGTTTGTTTTGTAAAATGTTTACATGTCTGATTTTCAGCTTGATGTTCTTTTCTATAATCGCAGTCTTCCATTCATTTGATTTTTGAGCAAAATTCCTTGCCCTCGACTATATTCTCTGACGCTGATCACGGCTCCAGTTTCTAAATGCAATCCCCCCCTGTTCATGGATTCTTGAACACAGTTCAAGTCTGATTTGGCTTGTGTTTTCATGACCATGGATCTAGTTTTCAAATTGTATCTTGGAGACTGCTTATGGTGCGTGGTTTCTTACCTGTTAATAAACTTGTTGCCAATCTCCAAATTCAGTGGGTTCTTATGAATTTCATCTAATCCTGCGCACCCTTAGATGGCATAAGCCATCTGGCCTTGCATAGCCAGGTACCATTTAATGATCTGGAGATAGTTTGATGCCATTTTCTGAAGATTCACTTGTGCATTCAACGTTCAAATTTCCTTGGAAAAACAAACCCACGCCAGGGGAATCTGATTTGCAGAGGATTTCTGGGAGACTTTGCTGCCATGGCATCTTGCTTGTTTATTCCTTAAGGTTTTGGGACTGTCTCTTTGATCGATTGATGTGCAGAAAGAATGAATACCCAGTGATTGCTTGACAAAAAATTTCAGTTTCTGAACTCCTCTATCTAAGAATTATCGAACAGGCATCTACTTTGATTTTTTCTTGTCCCGGTTCTTTGCCCTGTTTTGGAGTGAGATTAACCAAAGTGAGCATTGTTTAGATTTGATCTAATAAACTTTATGAGTTTAAAAACAATTTCAATAATTGATAAAAAAGAATATATAGTTTAGTTCTAAAAAAAATACATAACATTATTTGTTTTTTTATGTGAAAATAAAAACATATCCTATTGATTTAGGTTTAGTGGTTAATTTATTAAACTTTAAACCTATATTATGAAATTTCGCTATTTTTCTAAACTATTTTTTATATAATGATTCTATAATAAAAATATATACTCATAAAATTAAACACAAGTAAATATTGGAATGTTTGTTTGAGATTACAATAATCTAATATAAAACAAATAGAAATAAATTATAAAAAATAATTCAAAATCAACAAAATATCAAAGAATAAAAAAAAAAACTCACTCAAAAAAAAAAGAAATAAATAAATAAAAGATAGAATTTTAAACAAGGAACCATGTGATATTATTGTTAAAGAGCATGGCAGTGCTGTAGTTGTTGCAGAGAAGAGGCGCCTCCTCGTATGAGAAGAGTATATGATTTTATCTAGTTTTGTATTTTATTTTATTTTAATAAAAAAATCCTAACGAGTTGCAGGGGCCTATGGCTTTATAAAAAATTGGCTGTGATGGGTCACATTAATAAAGAAAGTGTTCAAAGATAGCGCCAAAAGCCATTGTCTCTAGGGTTCTCTGATGTCTTAATATATCGATAATATTATATTTGCTTAGAAATACATTAAAATAATATAATTTTTTATTTTTTAAAATTATTTTTTATATTATTATATTATATAAAAATAATCTAAAAATATTAAAATTTTAATTTAAAATATAAAAAAAAACATTTTGTAAAAATATCTTTCAGACACGGTGGTGACCAAAACAAAAGTAATTAGCCCCTCCACGTCTCCATGGGTAAAGCTTACGAAAATCAGTTCAGGAAATATCAGACCATGCCAGCTTGAGCAGGTGTGTTCTCCTGTTGGGTCCAAACTCAAAAGCTGGTATATCGTAACACTCTCATTGGTCATTGAAGACGTGGAGTTTCATACCATGAAAATTGACTGATTTTAAAAATAAATAAATAAAAACAGATATTAAGCGCTGAATATCTCAAATGGAAGGATATTAAACCCCATCCAATCATTTTGGGTTTTAAGTTAAATTAATAGAGATATTAATCTAATAAAATTTTATGATTTAAATTGAGTTTTTATTAATCTAGTTGAATAATCATGTCAATTTAAAAAAATTATATATAAAGCCAAAATACCTATCATTAATCTAGCTCAAATCTTTTGTTACTCTTAAAATAATAAATCATGTCATTTATTTATGATAAAAATAATTTGAAAATTCTTATAGATTCAATATAAACAATATGTATGGATTCTCTTCAAACAAGTAGCAATGTATTTCCTTTTTTTTATCTTGTCTTTAAATCTCGTTTTACTTTCAAGAATATAATAAATCATGTGATTTGTATACCTTATGATTTGAAATATTAATGTTTGATATGAATAATAATGTTAATATTATTTTATCATGATAAAATTAATGTTATTAAACTTAATGCAGCTTGATATCCAATGATCTAGTCCAAGTTAATGTCAAATTTAATTGGATGAAAATTAACTTTATTAAATCTAATTGATTTGATTAAAACTCGATTTAACTTTTGAAAATTTAAAATAGTGTTTGTTTTTTTAAAACAAAATATATTATTTTAGCCTATTAAATTTAAATCTTAAGTTTTAGATAAGATAATAAACTAAATCTAATTTAACAACTTTGTTTCTATAGGTAAAAGTTAATCTTAGAGTACTCTTAACAATTATTTTTAAATATTTTTTAGGGTTATTTTTGTTTACTAAATTGCTTAGGTCATCATTACATATCAAAGCATGCACTGAAATCTAGAGCATAATATTCTTTGATAACAAAAATTACCGGAGATTAATTTATTTTTATGTTTTAAAAGGATTTGTAGAAAAGTTTTTTAAATAAAAAAAAGTTTATATTATTTCATGTAATAATATTAAAATTAAATTTAAAAAAATATATAATTTAATATATTTAAAAAAAAAACATTTTAAAAAATAATCATCTTACGAAACAGTACAGGCACCTAGTATCTATCGCCAACAGTGCTTTTAGTTTCCAAAGACAACGGTTTTTTCAGGTTTCGTTTTCTTTAAATGAATCCATCTTTATTTTAAGCACCATTTACAGTTCTGTCAAATCCAATCACACAAATACTTTAAGATAACACAAGTAGCCGTTTGATTTTATCAAAATCACTCCTTACAAACCTAATCGTTGAGCAGTGTCATTTTGTTATTCAGATGGCTTCAACAATGCTTTCTTTAGCTTCTACTACTCCTTCTGCTTCACTTTCTACGCAAGAAATTCTCAAGGTACCGATAATTCTCTCTTTTATGTCACTTTCTGGTGCTTTCTTTACTGGGTAATCATTTTTTGTAGTATACTGTTTGGTTATTGGGAAAATGTGTCAAATCAAATAAATTAGAGCTATGAAAATCGATGTTATGATTCAGAAGTTTCTGTTTTGTTGTTTTCCTGGAAACCAGATAGATGTTTTTGGTGTGGATCAGGATTTTAACCTGTGGTTTTGGACAGGGAAAGGTGAGGCTTGGAAGTGGTAGAGAGGGCACATTGCTTAACAAGGAGAAAGGCAATCCCTTTATCAAGGCAAAGGTGTATATGCTGTGTTTTTCTTATTGGAATTTTAGTTTTTTATTCAATTATTGTTTTTATGATCCTGTGTTTTGTAATTACTGGAGGATTCTCGATTTTTGTTAAAGCAGAAACTTTCTTTTGCAAGTGTAAAAGATTGAGGCTTTATAGTGTAATTGCATATTTGTTAAAATCATGATTTTTTACCAGTGCGTGTTTTGATTTTAATTTGACATGCGTTATATGGTAGGATTGGAGCGTGATTTGTATTGGTTTCGAGATGTGAGTTTTTTTTCTTCCTGATTTGCAGTCATTTGGCCGGATATCTATGACTGCCGCGGTGAATGTGTCTCGTTTTGAGGGTGTAGCAATGGCCCCCCCTGATCCTATCCTTGGTGTTTCTGAAGCTTTTAGAGCAGACACGGATGTAAAGAAGCTCAACCTTGGAGTTGGGGCCTACCGAACTGAAGAGTTACAGCCTTATGTGCTTGATGTTGTTAAGAAGGTCAGTAAACTTTCTCGGTCTGCATGGTATATGTTTTTATAATGGGAATCTGGCCTTGGATCTTCTAACTTGCAAGCAGCAACAATGATTTCTATGATGGCATATCTGAAATTGATTTTCATTTCTAGGCTGAGAATCTTATGCTGGAGAGAGGTGAAAACAAAGAGGTAAGTCAATATATTCAAATGTAAGAATGACTGGAATTTTCAATCTCCATATTTTGTTCAACTCACCTGACATCGATCATTTTTATGTAGTATCTCGCAATTGAAGGTTTGGCTGCATTCAATAAGGCGACTGCAGAGTTATTATTCGGAGCTGACAACCCAGTGATAAAACAACAAAGAGTATGTTGAAGACATAATCTTTCATTTCTTATAAAATAATTCAATTTTCTATCCCTGTCAGAAAAATATTACTGAGAACATAATGATATATTAATAACAAACTAGATATCGATTTGTGAACATTTTCCAGGTTGCAACTGTTCAAGGTCTTTCAGGCACTGGTTCACTTCGATTAGCTGCAGCTTTCATTGAGAGATATTTTCCTGGAGCGCAAGTTCTTATATCATCTCCAACTTGGGGTGTGTGATGTCACTCCCTTGTACATTTTATATGATTTTTCTCGTTGCTATCATCATTAATGACCAACAAACTAATTTTGCAGGTAATCACAAGAATATTTTCAATGATGCAAGAGTTCCATGGTCTGAGTACCGATACTACGATCCCAAAACCGTTGGCTTGGATTTTGAGGGGATGATATCAGACATAAAGGTTTGTTGTAGATACACTGCACTTAAAAAACATTTTGCCATTTTGTGTTGAATCATTTGAATCGATGGCCATCATAAACAGCACGCTGCTGTATCTTTCATCTCATTTTGTCTTTATCATTGCTTCAATCTGCACTGGTATTCTATCCTCTCCCTCCCTCCCTCTGGGGATGGGCAGTGCTCAGGCATGCAAATGAATTATACACTATCAGTGCTTGGTATGGGAATTCAGAGAGAGAGGGGGGTATCTTTCTTTCTTAACTTCCGATTCAGACTGAATCATTTCTCTGAAGTGTACTATTTACTTTATTGCAGGCTGCCCCTGAGGGATCATTTGTATTGCTTCATGGCTGTGCTCACAATCCAACTGGTATTGATCCAACCCCTGAACAATGGGAGAAAATTTCTGATGTCATTCAAGAGAAGAACCACATTCCATTTTTTGATGTTGCCTATCAGGTATACATTGCTTTAAATCTGACCCGAATTACACTTGCATCATCAAATTTATTGTCTTGCTGAACCAAAGATGTGCCTTTGTAAACCATAAAATCTTTATAGTGATTTGTTGCTGTAGTAATCTTGAAAAAAATCCTTGAGAATTGGAATAATGCTCGGGGACTGATATTTTATTTCAATTGTTCAATGTACACTCAGGGATTCGCTAGTGGAAGCCTCGATGCAGATGCATCATCAGTGAGGTTGTTTGCTGCACGTGGTATGGAGCTTTTTATTGCTCAGTCATACAGCAAAAATCTGGGTTTGTATGCTGAAAGAATCGGGGCAATTAATGTTGTCTGCTCATCGGCAGATGCAGCAGCAAGGTGAGATTAACCGATTTGCTACATAATGCTTGTTATTAACTTGCTAGTTGAGTTTGAGAAGCTGTTCCCTTAAAAATATATGTTACTCCACACTGCAGCATTGTTCATTTTCTAGCCTTTGTTTAGTTTAAGATTACCTAAAAATATAAAATCCTTAATATGATGCTTACAAGTATTATTAAATATTAACCAGGCAACCATCAGTTTTGTCATCCCCATTTGTTGGTTTGGTCTCCGAGCTGATAGGTCGTGTTTCAGTTGAATTCTTGAATATCTACAACCGAACTGTGTTAATGTTCTCTTTTTTTCCCCTAATGAACCATAAAGGAAAGGCATAGATGTGAGGACATTGATTGTATCCTAAGTCGTGATATGGAATAAATGATTGTGAAATCATTACGTTTGGTTTCTGGTGCAATGGAATATTACACTTTTTGCTTCTCATTAGTGGGTGTCCTTCTGTGAACCTTTGTTGTAATTGGGATTCTGTCAAAGGTGTCCTGTGAACTAGTTGTTAGAAACACCAATTTGATAGAGAAAACTTCTCTCAAATCATAATATCGGTTTAAATTATGTTCTTTTTCTTTTTCTCTTGATTTTCAGGGTTAAGAGCCAACTGAAAAGGATCGCCCGGCCAATGTACTCAAATCCTCCTGTTCACGGTGCCAGGATTGTTGCTAATGTTGTTGGGGATCCAGCTCTCTTTAATGAATGGAAAGCAGAGATGGAAATGATGGCTGGAAGGATAAAAAATGTGAGGCAGAAACTATTTGACAGTCTCTCCGCAAAAGATAAGAGTGGGAAAGATTGGTCTTTTATACTGAAGCAGATTGGCATGTTCTCCTTCACAGGCTTGAACAAAACTCAGGTGATTGCTCCCTCCAACTTTTATCATTTTAGTGATTTCGAGTGATTTTGTTGTGGTAGAATCATTAAAAAAACTCATCTTCTTCATATTTTTCTTTTAAATGACATTATCTCTCATTTTATATTCATGTTGAGTTCTTGAATTTGCTCTTTTCCGTTTCCTCAAACCTCTTCATTGTCATCGTTAATTGATGATCTTTCTGTGTGTTCTTTTTCATGTTTGATCAGAGCGAAAATATGACCAACAAGTGGCACGTCTATCTGACGAAGGATGGAAGGATATCCTTGGCAGGACTGTCTTTGGCCAAATGTGAATACCTTGCTGATGCCATTATTGACTCTTACCACAATGTCAGTTGAAAGAGATGGTGAGCAGGTATATCAGAACCAACAGTAAATAAAAAATGGCGACTTGGATGTTTTACTGAGTTTATTGTATTTTACAGAAATTGTAATAATGTTCACTGGTATTACATCCCAGTGAGCTTTGATTGGATCTTGGATCTTGGATCCTGGACTGCACAATCCAAGTAAACTGAGCTTTGATTGAGGCTGTTTATTACATCACAGCCCGTGCGAATTTTAGTTTTACCGGACAATGTGTCTAATTTTCCTTTATATCTTCTCTTCACAAGGCATTCTCTTTATTGTGATCACCCCCTATTTTATTAGGGGGTAAACTGAAAAGAATTGCAGCACAGAACAGAGCTCTCTGCTGAATCTTGAGATCCAAAATGCTGTTTTACATATTCTTTGAAGTTGCTGAAAAGATGAACTGATTGCGTTCACAGCTAAGAGATTGAAAATGAGTTTGGTGCAAATTTGGGATGCTATTTCTCTTGATCTCTGAACTTTGCTTCGATTTACAAGTGAGAATATTCTAATGCCCTTTAAATCCATCTATACCAACCTTCTTGACCGAGATAATCAAAGATACGAATTATCAAATGATACATTAAAATATGCACATAAGAAAGTGCAGTGGATTAATGATTCATCTAACACAAGCTAAAGCAGATGCATCAGCATCCGAAAATAGTTTCCCTGATGCTTAGCATTGTCAATGATTCATCTAGGAGTTGGAGGTTGCGCAACTCTTAGCGTCCCTCCAAGCTCAAGAGGAACTAGTGGGACAAGAGAATGCACAACATCTGTTATGAGGGGGCGATAACTCGGCTCTGGTTGAATACACAATATAGCCACTGCAGCAACCTGCAAAAATTGCTATCCATTTAGCCAACTCAAGCAAATGGAAATTCCAAATCTACCCTAACATTACCTAAGCTTGGCCTAACTCAAGGCAAAGGTGCTCTACTATCATTGCCAAATTTCTTTGTTCAACAGACCCTTATTCTCTCCTAACTTGCCAACAATACTTGGGCAGAATTGATCAATTCGACCTTGGACTAAAGCAAACCTGAAGCCATATTTTGTTTTGCAAACTTACAACTACCAAACCAATCCAGATTTACTATTCGGAGGAAAAAATTTCCAGGTTGCTTTGCATCAGTCATGTTCAGGGAATACCAGACCAATCCACTCACACTTCTAGATACTGCAAATCCAATTAAAGAAATGAACTATGGTTTTTATGGTTCACAAACCTGGAACAAGTACTTCTCGTCTACTGAATCTCTGATCACAGGATCCACAATGGTTGGAAGGACAGCTCTGTTAGTAAGTTGAGGCATGGCCTGCATTTAAAATGGCTTGAGCATTAAATATAGTTATTGAAATCTTGATTGATTGCCTGTCAAAAGAAATTAGATTTTTGGACGAGTAAACATGCCCATGTTACTATAGATCGGCAATGAGCTGGTGCCAGTTTTTCTACAGGCCTTTTTCCTAATAGAAGCTCCAGAAGCACAACTCCAAAAGCATAGACATCACTCTTATCCGTCAATACACCTATACAATTAAAAAAGTTATTTGTTGAGAGGGGGGAAATGGCAAGATGCAAAGCAAATACAATGGGATTCCAGTCATTTGCATTCCATCGACATTTTTTTCATCTCTTCTCATGTGATTTGCTCCCTTTTTGGGCATCCTTAAAAAATTGTTTGGTTGATGAACCTTGAGTGTTACATCATCTCCAAAAGAATGGGGTGATAACACAACATTCAAGAGTTCTGGATTGCAAAAGCCAAAACATGCAATGGCATTTTACACTTTGACACAAAAAAATTGATAGGAAATGCATACTTCAGAGATGCTTTGACAATGCTATCTGAGATTCATTGCTTCTAAGCTGGTCAAATCATGCAAAATGTATCAGTCTTCTTCCTTAATTCACCTAAACTAAACTAGTTCTTATATAAAAAAAAGGTAGTTTCTCAACTCAACCCTCTTGTCTAGCTAACAGGTCAAAACTACTGCCATCTAAATTTTACCAGTTTAGTTTAGCATACCATCTAGCAGATACTCAGGGGCTACATAACCCACAGTGCCTGAAAGCTTGAGCTTGCTCTTGTTATGAGAACTATCAGCTACAGCAAGACCGAAATCTGACAGCTGAATCCAAACACAAGTTAAGAGAACGAGAGAGAAGGCAAAGTGAAGTGATGAAAGAAGAAAATAATTGAGAGTTTCATTAATTTAACACAAACTAAAAAAAAATATACATTTTTACCTTGGCATTGAAGTTGGCATCCAAAAGTATATTAGATGATTTCAGATCTCTATGGATCACTGCTGGCTTGCAGAACTCATGCAGATATTCTAATCCTCTAGAGTCAACAATTGAAATAAACAGATACTCAAAGAAAAACAAACAAACCAAAGAAATTTAAAAAACAACAGAAAGAAAACAGAAATTACCTTGCCGTATCAAGAGCAATTTTCAACCTTGAATGCCAGTTTAATGAAGATCCGCGAGAAGTTCCTAAGGCATCAACAAAATCCATGAAAAAAAGAATTATAAATATATATACACACGCACATATAAGGGACAAATATTTTACCATGCAATAGATCTTCAAGGGACCCATTGGGCATCAACTCATAAATAATGAACCCCATCTCCTCATGAACACTATAGCCCACAATAGAAATTATATTTGGATGCTGAAATTTGCTTAATAAACCCAACTCATTCTGCAATTAGAATTAATAACAAATCACCACCAAGAAAACAAAACTGAAAGGAAAAAAAAAGCATCAAATCTTCAAGAAAATTGACAGTACCTCAAATTCTCTCTGTGCATCATCAGTTGCACAGTCTAGTTTCTTGACTGCAATACTTGAGTCATCTTCCAACACAGCCTTATATACAAGTCCAAATCCACCCTTCCCCAACAATTTATCATCTTCAAAATTGTTTGTTCCTTTTTCTAGTGTCTTATAATCGATTAATGTAACAGATCCCTTATTACTAACCATTCTAGAGGAACTGAATTTGCCAAAAAACGGTGCCAATGAAAGCCCTTTCTCCACATCTTCACATCAAAACAAAGAATTACTAACAAGAAACACAACAGTTATCACAAGTTTTGAAGTAAAATAAAGATGGGTTGAAGGTAGAAAACGAAACCTAAGCACCTGAACAATAAGCAGCTTTCTTCTTTTGACAGGACTTCCTGTAGTAAATGAAACAACAAAGCAAAGAAAGAAAGACGATAACAACAAGAACGCTACAAGCAACAATGAGCAACAAAATTATTTTCTTGTGTAACTCCTCATGCTTTTGTTGGTCTTTGATTCCCATTTCCAATTCAGCCCCTGGTAAAATTATACAAAGAAGCAAACCTTTTAGCTTATTAAGCTTGGTCAAAAAGAAAAGAACCATAAAAACTAAATCGTGAAACTTTATCAACACTGTAGATAAATGGGATCACGCCGAAGAGCTGAAGTTTTTGTTGCAAATAGTGTGAAGCCATAAATGCACTAGATTTTGTAGTCGTTACTTAAATTTGGCACAGAAAGTTTAAATTTTCAAATCACTTAAACCACCCCAAAATCATTTCTTTTGAAAACAAAAGGGGGGCCTTTCAAGTACCTGGAGAGAAGGCAGCCATGGAAGTGTAAATGGGAGAAATGGGAGAGGGGGATGGTGAAGAAACAAGTGGGTCTTCTTGTATGGCATGTACTACTGCTAGACATAAGTGAAAAAACCAAATGGGAACTGTTTGAAGAACAAGAACAAGATGAAGAAGCTTCATTGTTTGTTTGTTCCTAAGTTGAAAGAACACATGAAGATTGAGATATATGTTAGGACTTATAGGTTCCTTAGCTTTGTGGGTTCAACAAAGAGAGAGAGAGAGGTTGCCAAGTTGTGGAACAACATCGGAAGGGTTTGTGATGCAGATTGCTTTAAACTTCGTTCCGGGTCTTCTTTAAGGGCTAGGACTTAAAATCTTCCTTCTTTTTTGAATCTTTTTCGATTCTTTTTATTTTCCTTCTAAACTGTTTTTCTATGTTTAAAAGGGAAAAGAAAAGGGAATAAATAGAGACAGGAGAAAGCTATATCGGGGCCACCACACAGTAATCATGTGGGCAGTTGTTAAAAAAATAATAGCAAAAAATAATAAAAACCATAGTTGAGAAAACTATGTGTGTTTTTTTTATATATTTTTATTTTATTTTTAATATTAACCTATTAAATTTATAAAAAAAGATATTTAAAAAAATATTGATCTTATATTTTTATAAAAAATAATTTAAAAAACATTTTAAAAAGTAAAAACTATATCAAAGTAACATATAAACTACTATAGATTCGGTTAATTTCTCTAGATATAAATATATAAATAGTTTTTTAGATAAAAGTAAATTTTGATATTTTTAAGATAAAAATTAAAAAAATAAATATTATATTTATCTTCATACTCGGTAGGTAAAAGTCATTAAATAGTCTAGCATGAAAAGCAAGTAAATAACATTTTGATTTTTCCATTGTGGAGTTTCTCTTTTAAAACCCATTTGCTGCTTTGTCATATTTAAACCTCAAATTGATGGGAAAGCAAGGGGCTAAGTTTGTACGTGGAAATAAAGATGCCTTTTTTACAAATTAGAATTTTGTAAACCCTTGAAATTGGTAACAATAATGGCCATGTTAAGTTGTCAAGTTGTTAATTTTGATTTATTTTTGAATAAATCAATCTCATATAATAATCAAATCCCATCTCATTTTTTTTTCTAAAACAGAAACAAAACGACTTGCAATGCCCTAACAAGTTTTTACTTGCCTTTGGTGTCACATTCAAGATTTTTTTTTCTCAATTCTGCTTTCAAATCTAAGAAATTGGTAACAATTTTAAAAAGAAATTGTCAAGAAACAATCTATTGGAAGAACTTGATCATATGACTTTGATCATGGTAATTTCTCACTTCAAGGAAATTTGTCCCTGCATTTCAAAAATACTTTTGAAAAAAATTAAAATATTTTTATTGTTACTTTTTACTTTAAATTAAAAAATAATAATAATATTTTTAAATTAATTTTATATGCTAATATAAAAATATTTTAAAAAAATATATATATATTTTAATACGATTATAAACAAAAAATAATTTTAATTTTTGTCAATCGTTAGGACATTGTTTTCTAGCATTTATGCATGGATGTTGTAATATTCTAAATGCGGCCCATTTTCAACAAGGGAATAAAACATAACACCAACATTCGAAGGCATGGCATAAACAAGTTCCTCATGTCCTTTTCATTTTTGTTGAGTCATGGTAACAAGAACAAATTTTTGTTTTGGGTACCAACCGACGCTGGAATTTTCATTTTTTTGAAGTGAAAATTAAGTTATCGAGGCAGTTAATAACTGACAACATTTACGTTTGTTTTTACGAAGGAACCATTGAGATAAACACTCATCAGAGGCGGTTGATTAGATCAATTTACAAAGATTTGGCCCAGAGTGGATTTTTATTTTTATTTTTATTAAATTAGATTGAGATTTGATCGAATCAAATTGAAGTCTCGACATGATGAATGAATTAATGTGACACGACCAGCTTGCAAGTGCATTTGCAACTTGATACATATCATTTAGATTTGAGTAGATCTTGTCTTAATTTTTTTTTTTAAATATATTTTTAAAACAACCATGTTTTGAGTTTTTAAAAATTAAAATCTTCAAATAATATTGTTTTTATTGATTTGAATTGATACGTCCAATTAAAAAAGAGTGTGGGTTTACATTATAGATATGTCTTTGTTTAATATGGATTGAAACAATTTAATAGTGATTTATACTTGAAAATTTTGTTGGAATGTTGCCTTCTTAGTGGTATTTTTACTTAGTCAATTTGTTATTTGATAATTGTTAACTTTTTTGATATCTTTAAAAGTAAAAAAAAATATTTAGCTCTAGTAAATAATTTCTTCAAGTATTTTACATTCTAATAGAGTGAAATTATAAATATAACCTTGGGGTTAAAAATAGTAAGGTATTGTCACAAGCATGGTTGTCAAAATTGTGATTTTGACACGACACGGAAGGAGATTCGAAAACTCGGATCATAAAATATTGACGGTGGTAATAAAAGTAATGTTAATGGTAATACTAAAAATATAGATAGTCTGCTATGATGATTGTAGTAGTTATAAAACAATTGTAGTAATAACTCGGCGGTGGTAGTAATGGTTAAGACTTAGAATAGTGATAAGAAAAAAATAATAGTGATATTAGTTGCAATTACAGTGATAATAATAATAATAATAATAATAATAATAATAATAATAATAATATAAATAACAACAATGATGAGAATGATAACATTGACAATAATAATAATTATAATTATAATAGCGATTATGATAATAATACACATAATGATGATGATGATGATGATGTTATTCATTGATAATACTGTAATATTGATAGGTGTAATGACAATGATAACAACAATAATGAAAATAAAAATAGCATAATAATTTATTATTCGATGCTAGATTTATTGGGATTGAGTTTCAATGTTTTTTTATACATGATATTTTTTATCAGTTATCCTACATTATTGGTCTGAAAAGCTTACGTTGCTTAACGGGTTTTTTTCCCCTGTATTATTGGTTTTTTTATAATTTTATTGTTCAACGAACAATATCCAAGTTTTATTTAAACTTATTAAATAAATCAGTTTACATCGCGTTAGTTATTATATATTTTATTTGAAACTCAAGCCGAACAAAAATTAAAGATAAAAAATTAAATATTTATCTTTTTATCTGGATATGTAACATTAAAAATATATATTGAAAACTCTATTTTTATATTTTTAAACACATGGTTCGGCACGAGACGGACTAGCATGACTAGAACCAGGCATGGGGTCTCATAAACATGCAAGTAACTTCTGGACTGGACCTAATAAAAAGTGACTTTTAAATGCCCGAAACTGTTTTCAATAAAGTTTTGTTGCTCAGAGAAACAACAAATACAACAATTATCGCGTGATTAAAAAGTTTTGACTGAACAAAACTTTTTCTCTGATAATTATTGGAGAACAGTAGAGCAAGGACGGCATAATCGCTGAGCCTGTTTTTCCCTGCCCGTTTCTAATTTTCTAATTCTGTCATCTCTGTCGACATGACTAGTCCCTGTAATTCTTTGAGTATTCGAGTCTGATCCCTAAACAGAGAATAACTAGCAATCTAACTTAATTACTTATAATGAATTGAAAAAATATTTATTTTAAATATAACACAATCTAGATATCCTAACAATTAAACTATCCAACTGCTACAATAATGGATTCATGGAAAAACACCATTGATCTAAAAGTCTGGACTGTCATTTTCATGATTATTTTTCAATAATTAGACTATCCAACAATAAAATAATTTCAAGATAAACTTCTCATGTGTTAGGTAAATTGCGGGCTTGAAAACAGTAGGTAGGTCTAAGCAGATCATAACTACTGGATTGTTGTCCCATGTGGGTTCCATTTCTATTTTAATACTGATTTTTTCTCTTCTCTGAGAATTAACTGTAATTAAGGGTCTTGTTCTTTAATTTGAGGATCTATATTTAGAGCTACCGAGCTACCCTTTTCGTTTAAGCAAGAATACAAACAGGAAACTTATTTGTATATGAGCATCAAAATTACTTTAATTACTCTTAAGATATATTAAGAAATAGATTTCAAGCTCTAACAATAGAAAAGGAAGATAATGTCAATCCCATGTATAGCTTTTATGCCAAAGGGGGGAAATCAAATCATCGATGCTCACGAATTATTTTGTTTGTAGATTTTGAAAGGAATAATTATGATTGTATATGAGTACTCATCAATCCTAGCCATGTGTTTAAAGTATACGATTTGGTCTCGTGTTTCATGGAACTTATTATGTATTATTTCTAGTTTAAATAATATTATTTTTAAAATCAATTTTAATTGAAACCGTGACATTCTAGGAGGGATATAATTAAAATTACATCTCACCTGAGTTATAGACCAGTTACATGTTGATTTATTATATTAATTATTAGAGAAGCTCTCAACTCAATTCAATATAAAATCTATCTTGGAGATTATGTAAGGATTGATTGATTGAGCATTAAATTCCTGGATTTATAAGAAGGGATTTCACGACCAACCGCATACAAGCCATGATCATACGTGCTCGATAATAAGAGTTCCTTGTTCATTCACGAGCCAACCAATTTCATTATCAATGAAAGATCACTAGAAACCACCATGGCCGCCGATCACCGAGGTCCCATGGAGTAAATAACATGGTCGTGGAGAGAGCAAGTTGAGTGTCGAAATCAAACAATTCGCTCGGAGGGATTTGCATGCAATAATTGGCATATAAATACAAGAGGACAAGCTACATGATCTATTAAGCCTTATACTACGAGCAAGGAAGCGACACCCACGGCGCAATTTGCTTTGATTTCAGTGTCTCTCTTGCTTTTATCTGGCTAAATTACAGTATACGCAAATCAAGCAACATCTTCTACCTTATTTTGTCGAAAGATTTTACGATGTCTACGCGACACACACACGAGATTTGTGGTGGGCTGGGTTACATTTTTCTTGATCTTAAAATAACTGGAGATGACAATGTTTTTAAAAAGTGAGAAGATATTGATAATTTAATTAATTTTTTATTAACTAGACAATGCAATACAAAATAGGCAGAAACAACAAAAAATAAATAAAATAAAATTATCATGGATAAAGTTGGGTTAACATGAAAATCTCACAATCCCAGCAACATGCTCCCATCCTCTCTCTCTCTCTCTCTCTCTCTCTCATATAAAATAGTCTCAAGTGCATCCACACACGGATGATTATTCAAATCATTTCATAAAATATAATTTATATTTTATGGGGTTAGTGGGATTTTGGCAATGCCAAAATGCAAGGTGTAAGATTACTATTAAGAATTTAAATTAAATAAAAATACTAATCCCATGACTAATTAAAATGAATTAACGGTAATGTAGTTGGGAATGTAGGGCATGTCTACAGATGATGCAGCACTTGAAAAGAAAGGATCCCTAACGTTCCACATGCTAAAAGCCATCGAACTTTAGGTTCATTTATCACCTCCAGTGACAGTAATTACATCGATAATTAAGAGAGGTTCACCTCTTATGGTTGATAAACATCATGCTAGTTTAATTATTTAAGTAATAATTAAATCTGGGCTAAACTTATTAATTTTAATCACTTTAAAAAATCTCAAAATCTTTTTTAATTAATTTTTTTATCCCATGAAAAAAATATTTTTATTATAACTTTTTAAACGAACTTTCAGTTTTTATTTGATATTGTGATGATTTTTATTTTTAAAATATTTTTTTATTTTAAAAAATCGAATTGATGTTTCTTTTTGATATATTTTTTTTGTAGTTTTAATGTGTTCGATGTTAAAAATAAAAATAATAAGAAAATATTATTTTAATTAAAAAAATACTCTACATCATAATACCAAACCCATGACTTGATGGTCAAAATTAGAATTTGCTCTATTTTTAGTTTTTTTTTAATGAAGTCTTAGAATAACATTTAGACGAAATTGTTTCTCTGAATTTCTTAGACGAACGCAGGGAGTGAACTCTTGCAATGTCATGGATTATGCTAGATTAATACACAAGCTAATCAAGAAATAGTAGTGATTATAATCATTTAGTAGGTGACCGGGTGATAAAAACTTGAAACTGAAAGGTTTTTTCTCTCTATGATCTCAAGTTTGAGTCATGCGATTTTTAATATGATGGTCATTGGATATTTATAGTCGTTAATTTTAAAGCCTGTGAAATTAGTCGAGGTATAGGCAAACTAGTCTAAAAAAAAAAAAAAAAACTCCTAATCATGCCAAGAGCTCTTGCTTTTTAGCTAAGAATTTTGCTAAAAGTTGGGAGCAGAACTTAGCTGGGATTTGGCAAGAATTATATTAAGAAGGGTTTTGATCATATTTAAAATAAATTATTTCATAGCGTTCTTGGTCTACCAACTCTCGATCCATAGCAGGTGACACGAGACTACGGAGCCCACTACTGGTGCTAAAAAGCTTTGTTGTTTCTTTTTGAAGAGATTGGACAATCTCTAACCATGAACTGCCCTCTCGCTAGATGAAGGGCCACGTAGAATTAAAATGGACGGTGGGGACTCTACGAATTGAGATTTTTATTGATAAATGGGGAGAATAAAAATACAAACGGATGGTCAAGGTAAGAAAAAATTATAATACAAATTTGTGCAAGACACATGAATTCGACCTAACCACTAAGCCAAACCAAACTCAATACCAAGATTTTGGTTACACTAAACCCAGATGAGATATTTCTTAATTTGAGTTCGACCGAATACTATGTTAGTTCGTGCTTAACCTAACCAAATCCAAATGAGATAATTCTCTAATACTTGTTTGTTTGATTTTAACCAAAGATATTCCTTCAATTTGGGTTTAGCCAAACCCAAATGGGGATGATTCCTCAACTTGAAACTGTAGTGGATGGCTTGAATAGTCAAACCAAATCTATTTTTTTGGTTCCTCAATCTTATCAAAAATCAAGTCTAAGCGCATTTATTTTGATTACATTGTTTTCCTTTTTTTGATCTTCATTTCCAATCAATTATTATTTATATCGATAATATACAAAATTTCAGGCGGAAATTATTTGAGTGCTGTCCAAATTAATAAACTTTTGTTTCTATTGTTAATCTAGATTTGTCCGGGCTACTTTTTGAATCAAATTAAGTTTAATAATTATTGCTTTTACTATTTAATTATTAGCTTATTTGCCATAATTTTAATAATAAGTTACAGAACGATTTATCAATGGCATCCTCGTCGAGGATCCATGACAAGGGACATGTAGACCTGAATTCCATTGGTGCCACTACAATAATAGCCACTAACCATCTACCGCTACACCCCTTTTATCCTCCAAATCTCTAATCATCGGAGTCTCCATTTTCATTTCTGGCCTGAGCTTCTCAGCTATCACAATATAAAAGTCTGTGCCCCACATCCCGTGCCAGTCAAAAGACATGAACGCATCAGGACCACGACGAAATAAAATAAAAATATACTGAAGAAGAGGGGCATTCTCTTCCCTGCAGATTGCTTCATGGGCTGGCATGGCAATGGACCTGTTCAGAGGCTAGGCCCAGGGCTCATAAGACTTACAGTTAAGAACTTTCCCAGTCTAGAACCTAAACCTGTGCCCGTTTAAAATTTATTTGGATAAGCTGTAACTGGGCCGGGGTAAGAAATGGTGGACGCACGCTATACTGACAATACAGTTAACCTGCTCGGCAACACGCGTGTTTTCCAAAAAAATGTTTTTATTTTTAAATTAGTAACTTTTTTATCGACATTAAAAATAAAGAATAGAGTAATTATTATCAGAATAAAAAAAGGCTATGTATCGCGCTACTTTTTTCTCCTACACTTTTTGATAATAAATAAATAAAGAAATGATAGATTTCATCATTTATATTATTATTTTTAAACTAAGAGTTCTTTTTAATATATCGGAACATCTCTCCTATGGGAATGGATCGTGGTGATAATTTAAGAGACTCATGGAGATCCACAATGAGCGTAGACTCCAAAGTGTTAGAGCACACTTCGTACTTTATGGGCATGGAGATCAACATCTCGAGTGCATGAGTGGATGCCGTGTTACTTTGCTGGGTTTGGTAATTTGAATTAAGAGAGCGGAGGTGTTTTTTATAATGCATTTGATGCTGTTTTTGCAATAATTTTATGTATTATTTTTCTATATAAATATTTTAATTTTTTAACACTGGTCGATTTAAACTATCTGAAAATATATTAATTCGATATTTTGTTAGACAGTGAATATTTTAAAAAAAAATTAATAAATATATTCAAGAACATGGATGTCTTGTTAGATTAAAAAAAAAAAAACCCGTAAACATTAGTATATTCAAGAACACGCACCAAGCTATTGATAAAAAAATATAAGTTGAGTTATTCTAGTACGAAAACAACAAACTTTTGTCCAAAAAAATCAAAATCTAATTAAAAATTAATTCAACCACGCACGAAGCTGGAAAATAGCATCAAAATCCAGTAAAATAAATAAATATGACTGTCTTTTTATTAGTTCTTAAAGAATTGCATTAAAAACAAGAAATCAAACAAATGTTATAAATGGGGTTACGACTTAAATTCCGAGGCTATAAAATAAGTCTTCTAGAACAAGTATGGTTTAAATGATAAGAAGAAATCAAACAGAAAATTGTACATTTCCTTGTCGTGAACACGTCTTTGACAAGTGAACCGCCACCTGTCCATCCGAAAGCTCTCTTGTCACCCGTCGTCCACCCAACAAATGTTTGACCGGTTAATTTACTCTATAATAATCCAAAGCGGTCTAGCCGAACATCCAGGGTAAAGGTCGGCTGGCCCAATCAACCACCCGCGTCTTTTCGAAGGTACGCCACTCCATTAAATAATGGACACGTGTAATGATTTCTTGGTCCAGCTGTCTTCTCATCACCGAGGATCCAATGTTTTCCGGTGTTACCAAAAAGGAACACCCTTGGTTTTGGTTTAAATTACAGGAAATACTATCCAAACTGTTCGTTTTGTGATTTGCTTTTATTAATATATTTATCTATTAGGTTCTTTGACCATAGATCTTCCCATACCTGCTCTCGATCAGAAGCAGCTGTCAAAGATCCTAAACCGTGTCAACCGTTTGATTCTTTTCATAGTTCCTGTGAATCATCATGGTCATGATCAACTCTTGTGAAACGAATTCTTTCTTTGAAAACAATAGATAGTTTTGAATTTGAATTTGTATTTTTAGGTTTACTAGTTAATGTACTGTAAATAATATATTAAGAATATATTGCAGGATAATGAAATTGACAAACCCTTGGCTATTTTGTTCATAAAATATATATAATTTTTATAACATAATATTTTTTATTCTTATCTGAGAGGTTGTAATACTTTTTTTTTATTCACGGTATGTTAAGGATAAAGACATTTACATTCACGGTAATGTTGATATGAGTATCTCCTTGCAGGTCATTGATATTAATGGGAGTACTGAGTCTGGAAGAGTAATAAAAATTATTTATCAAAGCGATTTTAATTTGAAAAATAGTTTTTTATATTTTTAAAATTTTATTTTTAACGCTAATATATCAAAGTAATTTAAAATATTTCAAAACAAAAAAAAAATATTTTAAAAAAATATAATCTGACCACCCTATCAGACACTGGTCATAAAATGTCATCCCAGCCCAGAGCTCAAGTTTGAAAGTAGAAAAGAATTTGGCTTTTGGCTCTTTCGCCAGATTAATTAAAGGAAAGAAAAGGAATGGGTCCAGCGGTAGCCTGACAACAAAGAACAGGCTACTCTACCCATTTGAATATGAAATTTGACTTGTGGCATTTTCGTAGTTAAAACATACTTCAAGAGCTAAAATTTATGGTGGGCTCCGGGAGCATTGAACCCACGTCAGATACCGGGTTACTCGCCCTTGGTATTGGTGCAGTATTTCGTCTCCCAACAACCACTACACGCGCCTTTTCAAGCACGTCTTTTGCCTCCCCTCATTTCTATTATTTAATAGTTGTTGCAGCTTGCACTTTCATGATCATAACAAAATTTATATTTTTTTTCGTTTTTTAAATGAATTTAAATTTCCCTTGTAATGATATTGTCTGTCCATGTAAAAATATTTATTAAAAAATTGATTAAAGGTAAATTAAAATGTTGATTAGAGATAATTACCGATCAAGAATGCACCTAATTTGCATAAAATGTTGTGTGTGCTGCCTTATAACCATTTACTAAAAATATGGTGTCAATCCTATATAGAAATGTATAATTGTAAAAAATATGTTAGAGAAATATATAAAATTTTATGTGTGTACACAATAACACAATGTTTTGACACATCAAAACTTGCATCGGACAATCTACTATAAGGATAAGTGCCATTTTGAAATTGAGATTAAACATGTTTTTCATTAAAATTTAAAATTCTTCTGACTTTAAATTTATTTTTCAGTATTTTTAAATTGCTTTGATGTTGTGATATTAAAAATAAATTTTAAAAATATTAATAATTATTGTTAATTTAATATATTTATAAATAAAAAATATTTTTTGCCACATTTACAAACCATTGTAAGAATATATCCATATGGCCATAAACTAAACAACAAGAAGATAACAAATCAATCAATGTGTTGCCCTTTAAGCCATAACCCAAATAATTATAATAATGATGCACCATCCAATACTTAAATTAAACATTAAGAGCTTATCTGATGAAAAAAATTCTATAGAGGAGATAAACTATTAATATGATTTTTTGAAGAGTATATATATATATATATATATATATATATATATATATTTATATTTTATGCACTTCAATAAAAAAATTCATTTTAAAAAATCAATTATATTTTAATATATATAATATCAATGCAACCATTTATCAATAGTAACTAACATATTCAATTGTAATCAAAATAATATTTGTGTATAAAAATATATTAAATAAATTTTTGGTTTTTTAATTAACATTTAGCAACAACTCCTCAACTTAAAAATACATCTTAGTTATTTAATATAGATAAAAGCTATAAAATAATAAAAATTAAAAAAAATCCTCTTAGTTTTTTATTTCAACTCTCCCCGTAAAAATGCAAAAAATCACCCATAACCTTCCCTCCCTGTCCTCGTATTTACACCACATCCATGCCATTAAAGAAAGGAAAACAAATCTTTTCAGAATAGCAAATCATCCAATCAGTGTTTCTCACGCGTCTCTAACGAGATGGAAAAAACTCTGAGACCGCATCTTAGCCCTTCCTCCCCTATAAAATGAATCCATTCCTCCCCTCCTCATAGACCACGTCAACAAATACAAAATCAAGCCCCCCCCCCCCCCCCCCCCCTCTAAAAATCCCCTCTTTTCCTCTCTTTGATTTTGTTGTAAAGAAGTTTGGTTTTGTAATCTGTTTGTTTCTGAAAAACATGGGAGTTCTTGTTGCACATCCCCAAGATTGCCTGAGAAATCCCTTACAATCACAACCGCAGCGCATGAGGTTCCCACGGAACCCGAACCCAAACCCGAACAACCACCGCCAAAACCGGGCACAACCCAATCGCCGTAAGCGGAGTCCCAACTCATCCCCACCTCCACGCGCTGCCGTTCCCAAGAACAACAATGTCCTTGTTATAGGACAAGTCAAGATCCTCAGGCGCGGCGAAGAAGATTCAGTCAAGCCCTCAAAGGTGGAGGCTCCAAGAGGGACTCCGATTCCAAAGGTAGTTAGAAATGGAAATCTGGTCCTGGGTTCAACCGCCAGTTTGGGTCCGGATCCTTTGATGGTTCCATCTCGGGTCCTGCTCACTGAGTCAAACGGTTTTTATGCTGGATCGGCTTTTTTTACATCGCCGCCTCCAAGCTCTCTTCCTTTACCTGGTTTTTTTAGAAAAAAGACAAATGATCCTGTTGTTGCCGATGCAGGCAGTGAGCTAAGGAAGCTTTTAGGCCTTACTCTATAGCTTGAATTATGCTTATTTGGCGGGTTTGAAGTTACTGGATGGGATTTGATGGTTGGAGATATGATGATATTTTAGTTTTGATGTTTTGCATTCGATTTTCCCTTATTTTTTCAAGGGGAGAAGTAGAATTGCTTGACTTTAAAATTATGTCTTATTGTGTTTGTGTCTGTGTATAGCGCTTTTGTTACCTAGTCCGTGTCAGCTTATTTATAGAAATTAGAATCTCGATGTAGATGTTTCGGGGCAATTAAGGTTACAGTTAGGTTCAACTTGCTATGCAAGTGAATATGGTTTAGCTTATGAATGTTTTTTTACCCTTTTTTAAGGTTTCAAGTCTGTAATTGTTGTCTGTTAAGAAGATGGCTTCTTCTGTCCTCTGTATTCAGGGGGATTTCTATCCCTTTTTATGATGTACGTGATTAGTGATCTTGATAATAATATTTTAAAATCTTTGCAGTGTTAATTCTTGTTTTATACCTAACATTTCTGTGCTGTTTCTAGCTCCAATTGTCAAAGCCTGATCCTGGTGATTTTGATTTGCTTTAAAACCTTCCAGTTCTTGGATACATGCTGAATAATCAACACATGATTTGAGGCTAGAATTTGTTCAAGGTTTACATGTTTGTGCTTGCCATTCAAACAAGGTTTATCTGGGCAACCCATGAATATCTGAATCCCTAATTAATTTAGCACTCAGAACATTTGAATCTGCAGATGGGGGATCCTTGGGGTTTGAATGAACGAGGAAGCATGGCCTTCCCATGCTGTTTTCAGCATCTAATATCGAGATTTTCCAGCATAAGCTGTAAATGTTCGTTGAGTAAGTTTCGTCCGGGATGTAACCCCTATGCCACATAATGGCTGCAGGCCTCCTAAAAAAAGACGTGTGTAAGAATAAACATGACTGTCTGTCTGAACTTCTTTCCTGGGAAAGTTGATCATTTAATATTTGGAGTACACAAGGGCGTGAAGAAGATTGCAGTTATGTTTGTGGCATGAAAATAACTAAATATAATATATTGTTACTAATTATGTATTTTTAACACCATAAAATTACACAGGGTCAATGTCAAGATCTGTTGCTGAATATGAGAAATTGAGAATCATCCGAGGAAAACGAAAGATCATACATCATAGTGATGAACACTCCGCCTTTGCTTCCAAATGTGGTAGACTGGTAGCATAGGCCTGTCTGGGCTCCATATGAAAAAAGGATTGTTTAACAAGCTAATTAGCTTTCTGTCAAAATGCTGTCAGCTTGCTAGCTTTTGGAGCTCAGGTCAGTTCTCCAGTCCCTCTCTTGTACACCAAATAAAGGGAAGACGATGCAGCAGTATCATTAAATCTGTTTCCAGATGCAGCTAAAGGAAAAACAAAAAGAAAAAAGAAAAAAGGATTCTCTTTGTGCAGAGAGAGAGAGAGAGAGAGAGACTACCCTCTGGAATCCCGCTTGCCTTTCTTCGTTACCACTTACCACTTCAATAATTAAAGGGAGAGAACCTGAAAGCAAGATAAGATGCCCTGCTACTTTATTTGCTTTACCCTGCCTGAGCTTTGTCTAGTAGCTTTGTAAAAGAAATAATTCTGCTTGTGTCCTAAGTTTCTTCATAACCACTTTCCAGAAAAAAAAAATCCACCATTGGATTTATTTAGGTGGTTTTCCAACGAGAGTAAGGTTTTAGAAAGTATAATTTCCTTTAAAAATATTCAGACCCGGTATGGAGTCTAAATCAATGGTTTACTGGGTCAATTCGTAACTCATCAAGTTAATCTGGATTAATCATAACGATATTATTGTAGTTTTTTTTATATAAAAAAATAGAATAAATTTAATCCAGTGAGGTTGAAGAGACGATTCGGTATTATAGCATTTTTTTGTTTTTCTGCACCGGATTGTATTTATAATTGCATTTTAAATCTTAGTTTTTGTAGAAATAAAATAGTATATTTTTCATTAATAGATATTTAATTTTCATTTATATTGCATATAAAAATTTATCTTGTAATAGTTTAAATCAAATATGTATTCATTAAATATTCTTTTTAAAACCATAACCATAAATATATTTTTTTATTAAAAAACTTACTTTTCATCCTATCTTCGAGTTGATGGAGTTGTAGTTTAAACTTTAAACGGATTGCTTGATGCAACTTCTATATGCTTTTAAAAAGTATATTTCGTTTCAAAAAATATTAAAATAATGTTTTTTTATAATTATTTTAATATATTAAAAATCATATATTTTCATGCCAAAACTTATTTTTTTAAAAATCTGCATACTATAATCACAATGCAATCTCATTTTATTACCGTGTTAAAGAATCATCTTATCTAAAAACTTAAATTATTAGATGATACTTTAAAATATGATTTATATTATTTTCTAACACATCCTTTCAAGTGAAAATTTTTGAGATTTGAAACTTGTACATAGATCCACATTATCTTGTGTTTATTTTTTATCAAATAAAATGAGGGTAACAAGATTCAAATCCGTGATTATTGTGTCAGTAGGATTTTGATATCATGTTAAAGAATTATATCTCCTATAAGATTAAGATATTAAATGAAATCATAAAATATAATTTATATTATTTGTTAATAAAAAATTTCACGAGATCCAATCTGCACCAAATTAGAGGTTCCAGGGTGCAAAAAACTAGTGGTGGTATCCGGGAAGCAAGACACCATTTGCAGGCTGTGATACTGATACGAGCTCTCTCCTTTTATCCAGGCCAAAAAGAAATGGAGTTTAGAAGGAATAAAAAACGGCCAAAAAAGATTACACACTCCTATTTTTATTATTAAAAAAATGCCACAATTTAGCTGCTCACAATCGATTTTGTATAGGTAAACAAATTTAAAAATAGACGAAAATAACAATTTTATTTCTCACAATCCATCCTGCGGTCAAGGTTCTCAAGGATGGACAATTATTGAATAATTTAATAAGTATACAACATATAAATTAATATCTTTGATTAATTAATATTTTTACTCGATTCCAATTTAAATCTAAAATTTAGATAATATATCAATAACTTTTTATGATCTCATTGAAGATAAAAATTAAAGAAAAATAATTAATCTTTAAAAAAAATGCCCCCGAGATTCCTAATTTATGGCATAGCCATGATAGTGGCAGTTCTATTAGCGAGCTCGGGGGGGGGGGGGGGGGGGGTCATTTGAAATCATTTGAAAATTAATTTATCAATTTTTTTTTATATCAACATATCAAAATATTATAAAAAAATGAAAAAAATATTCGGTGTGTGGGCTACATTGGAAACCTTAGACTTTCTAGATTCGAACTATGACAAATTAGAGGCCTTCACTTCATTGTTGGTAATAGAACCTCTTCTTCTTCTTAGTGCTTCAAAGCCCAGTAAGTTGTCTGTAGCTGCAGAGATCAATCAACATTAACCTTAAAGCAAACCAGCGGCGACGGACCACCCGATTGTACTTTATTGACATGCAAAAATAGAGGCACAGACAGGTACATGAATCTAAGTTTAAGTGACACCAGGAAAAAACTTTTTATTTTTTTATTTTTTTTTACAATTGGTGTGTCTAGGTGAAGTTACGCACATTATAATTAATTATTGGGTTCATTGAATACTTTGTAAGCCCAGTGAACAAGTAAAGCATCGTAAGTGGTGACAGACATACACAAAGAGGATTGAACCCAAACACAAAGAAAGATAACAAATTCTTGCCCCCTCTGCCAAAAAAACCTAATTAATTGTAAGAGCATTAGATATTTGTTATAACTCTGTCTTGGCTATTTTAAATTCATCCCGTGAACATAAATTGGCCTTTTTAACCTGTAATTTGAATTTACGACTAAGTGTCTGTTTGGCACTGCGGTCAAATCGGCGTTTGGCCAAAATTCAAAATTTTTTTTTCATTTTAAATGAAAAATTTTTGGTGTTTTTAGATCATTTTGATGTTCTGATGTCAAAAATAATTTTTTTTTTAAAAAATAAATAAATATTATTTTGATGTATTTTTAAACGAAAAGCACTTTCAAAAGCAACCGCAACCACCCTCCCAAACATGCCCTAAATCATTGAAAGAAAATGAAAGCATTTCAATAAAAAAAAAAAAAAGGAAAAAAAATACATTACAAGATAAAAAAAATTCGGATAAGTTCCATCTCCATGATTTTCCTCAAATTCCTAGCAAATGCTGGTAATATTCTCCCATCCAATGTGGCTTCAAATGGGGCATGTATTGACAATTTCCCATTATGAGTTTGTGCAATTCCCTGGTTGCCCCGGTTATTGTTCTTACCGATTGAGATGGATCACGGCAAAAACTTTTACTTTGAGATGTCGCAGCCTGTCGGGCACAGAATCGTGAGCCATAAATCCCAGTCAATCATTCATCAATGGGCTTGGATAGAGAAGTAAATAAACGACAGCAAAGGCCTATAGATAATGTCCAAGAACTTGAAAGAAAACCGACGTTCAGTAAATAAAGTAACTCGGTTTAACTAGTAAATAAAGTATTGTGATGAAATTGAAAGAAAAAAAATCTTTTGACCCAACTTTTGTTAACCTGGATTTAAAACTAAATTATGCAGGAGTTGCTCTAATATTATTTGATCAACTTGGCCGCTCTACAGGCAAGATGACAATCAGTAAAAACAATTGAGAGTGAAATTGAGATAAAAAAATTTAAAATTAAACTATGTATAAATTATCTAGACATGATAAAAATTGATCCAAAAACAGTTTTGATGACTGTTAAACAAATAATGATATTTTTTTTCTTAAGAAAATACTATTGAAAATAGTAATAATAATAAAAAAGAAAAAGAAAAGGCAGAGCTTATAAATAGTGAAGTCACGCAAAAATCTCAGTGCAACTCACTGAATGGATTGGGCAAAGAATTTCTCAAGATCTCTGAATGCATTCCACAAAGAAGTAGATCCTCCCTTTTTAAAATGAGTGAGTGAAACCACCCTAAAATTGATTGAAAGCATCCACAAAATTACTGCCGGAGTAGTCACCGGCACGGCACAGGGTTGATTCGATCTGTTTAATCTAGAGTCGTAGAGCGAAGGTAAGCAGAGAATCAAAGTTCATCCATCCCATCTCAAACTAAAAGTTTGAATCTGGTTAGAGAGAGAGGTGAAATCTAAAGATTTCGTCAACATCGATCGATCTCCTTTCGATTTCACATGATAAGTATGGCTCTTAGGAGCAGGACTGTGACTGTTTTAAGGCAGACAGGGTTTAACAGGGGATAATGTAATGATCCCCACCTGCTTGTTTTGCAGTGCGAGAACTGGAGTTTATGTGACGATATTTGTCCTTGAGAGATCCGCAACCAATCGCTAAATATACATAATATATATTATTCCTAAAATAACTCCAAACTGGAATTGAAAATTAAAATTTTAAAACAAATAAAATAAGCTATCAGGTCAGGTGGTTGTAACTCGTACGTCTCCTCTAAAATGTTCAGTTTTGGAAATGAACGTCAAACTTATTCATAATCTTTCTATCCCCTTCTATTCAAAACACGCCTGTGCATGTGGTCAACCGCATTTCAGATTAGCTCAAGACATATAATAAATTTTTTTTATGTTTTCTGTGTAGCTAATCACAATTTAAAACAATTGTTTGAAAGAGAGGTCCCTGCTTCTTTAGCTAATTTTCTTCGATCTCTCACATTTGTTACAGAAAATGTGTTCTTGAGATCTAAAAAAAAATCGATAAATATATAAATTGATCTGAAATATCTCTATCATTTTTTTATATAAAAAGCCCTTTATTGGAATAAAGAAAACTTGAACAAAGTTTTTAATAATGTATTAGAAAAGGGATGAAATTGATCATTAAAATTTTTAAACAAGAATCGTCATCATCATCGCGTTTGCCATCTAGAATTGCATTTATTTCAAATTCAAAGATTTTGAACTAGCAAGGAATAAGCTCTCTCTTTGCTGGGGCCGTCCTCTCCATAGGGCATACTGTTGTAGCCTGAGACTTGCACTAGGCTTTCGAGCGTCCGAAATTAAATCCACCATGCCAGGCATGTGCATGTTTTTCAGCATTAGGGTTTGACAAACTCAACACACCTACTCTATTTAAATAAAGTATTTTAGTCGAAATTTTATTTTATAATCTTAATTATGCATCATATGTAATGGGTTAAACAGTATACATAAAGGCATCATCGCTACTTTAAGAGTCCAACCAGTTTGAGAGATTAATTACTGACCAGGTACTCGAGGTTACTTGGTGCTTTTGATGTTTTCGATATTGTTTTTTTTTTAATATATATATAATAGTACGTGTTTATAAAAAATCACCCATGATCTATAGTTTTATCTCTAAAGTTTTACAAAATAAAAATATCTAATAATTTATTGTACATTTTATTAATTTAGTTACAAATAGTATATTCAAAGTTTAACTATAGTCATCGTTTTTTTTTAATCCAAAACAACATTATTTCGATTTTTTTTTAAAATAAAATAATATTATCTTATTTAAAAACTATTAAAATATTTTTATTAAAAAATATATAAATTTTTTTTTTAATTTTTTACCTCAATACATCAAAAATATAGAATATATCTCTAAAATTAAAAAAAGAAGATAAGTCACTTAATTTGATTTGACAGCAATGATATAAACCAATTCAAGCATATGCCAAGTATTAAAAATAAATAAATAAAAAGTTTACTTTCACTTTTCGTAAGTATTAGTGCGATCCAATCAGTTACATTCTTGGAAATAAATAAATTCACTTCGATATTTCTTGAGCTCACGTCAACAAGGTGGGGTCAATACACGACGTCAAAGTACTAGTAGAGCGCAGGCCGCAAATAGGATATCGGATGGACGACAACGGGCGGCCTTGAAGAGATCACGTCCGCCATCACCCGTTAACTCTACTGCTAATTGATATGAAAGAATTTTGAGGGCCCAAGGGGTGTTAAGTCGTTGACCGTTGGTAAAAGAGAATGAAAATTTGAAAAAAAAAAGAATAAGAGGTGGAATTATATGATTGGTGCCAAGTTACTAGCACGTTACATTTTTCACATTGTTCATGGTGATTTTTTCACCTTTGAAAAAATAAAAAGAAATCCACTAGCTAGTTTTACTTAAAGACTTGATATGGCGAGGGAAGTTAGTTTGATAACAATATTATTAAATATAAATGAATTATTATTTTTAACATCGTTCTGTATCTTCTGTTTTTTTTTATTTAAAATTAATATTTTTAAAAAGTCTTTTTGATAATTTAATGGTGCTAATGTAAGAAAAACACATAAACAATATTATTTTAATATATTTTCAATTAAAAAGTATTTTACACTATATTAACAAGCACACAATGCTTGTTTAGGATAAGCAAGTATTGCTTATCAATTTTTTTAGAAAAACAAAAATAAAAATAAAATGCTATTGTAGAATCAATACATTAAAACCATAAAAAATCACTAAAAAATAATTAATATTTGATGAAAGTTGTGAACATTTTGTAGAACTGAAGCCATGGAATCTATCAAGCTACCTAAACAAGATCGGCAATGGAAACGAGGTCAAAATTAACATCAATAGATTTAGCAAGTCACAAAATCACAGGGGCTCGGTCTATTCATCGCTTCTGCCACGGTGGCATCTGCGTGAAAGTGTTCTCTTTTTAGGTACAAAAACACGGATAGATAGCAGATTTTTTATTTATTTATGTGAATATCTGTACTAGTTTGCGCACATCAAACATTCAGGCTATCTTGCGCCCATCTGTAGCCGTAAGATAAGAGGATGAGTCTTACAAGAGAAGGTCCTGGGTTTGCACTTTCGCCGAAACTCGACTCGTTTGTACAGAAAGCAGCACTGAAAAATGAAAATTAGCAGTCGAGTCGATGACATTTGGTGATCGGCTCACTTGCACCGCCCCTAAAATATAAGAGCAATTAAATAGATTTTTGTCAGTCCACGTGTCAGCTTGGCCCCATGTAAACACCCACAGCGATAAAAGCAAGAAAAGGATAGAAAGATACATATATGATCCTCGATCATATACTTTGTCCTAATCTAGTCCCCCGCTCCTGATTTTAGTATCTAGCCCTTCCTCCAAACGTAATTTATTTATACATGGACAAGACAACTGCCCTGCGTTTTGCAGCAGTTAAAATCATATTTCGTAAAATGTAAGAAAAAAATCTTAAGACTGCAAGAATTTATTCATAATGTTTTAAATCCGGGCAAAATAATAAAATTTGGCAGAATTTTGTAAAGCGTGAGTTTATAATAAAATATATAGATTTTAAATTGATATAAATTTATTTGCTTAATAGATTTAAATGAAAAATGAATGATATTTTTTAAAAAAACTACTATGAAGCAATACAATTTTAAAAAATAAGAAAAAAAATAAAAGTACTAGTATACATAGAAGTTGCATAACTCAATTATTAACAAATACAACATAAATTGATGAATTACTTCAATTGTTATTCTCGTTGTTATAATTATGATTGTTAAATTGACACAGTCATTATAACTACTACTATTAATGTTATTGTGAATAATTAATATTTTAATTATTATTAGCATTATTAATTATCATTGTCACCATCATCATTGTTATCAATGTCGTCGTCATTATCACAATAATTATTACCAGTTAAATCATCGTTACATTTATTATCATTACAGCTATAACCAATATTACAATTACTTTTATTCTTATTATTGTCATTATTATTGTTAGTTAGGTTATTTAAATATTAGTAGTAGCAGTATAGTGGTATCACTGTCATCACCGCTATTATCATAACAACTATAACCACTATTATGACTACTAACATCACCATTGTTATTAATATCATTAAAATTATCATTAATGTTATTATTATTGTTATTATTATTATTATTATTATAACTATTTTTATCATTATTGATATTTTTAATATTATTTTATGAGTTATTATTATTATTATCCGTAGTCATACATATTAATATCATAAACACTACACTCATTACACTATTCCAAACCACATTAAACCATATCTAGAGTTACAACTAACAATACATACAGTTCAACTTTTTTCTTAATGTTGCGAGGAGACAGCATTTTAGCTTTGTAAAATCACAATCTATCATTTTAATGTTAAACCGTTTTTTCAAAGTATTTTTTTCATTGAAAAATGTATCAAATTATTATTTTATAAATGGTTTGGAATGATTTTGATACACTAATATGAAAAAACAAAAATACATTTTGATGTATAATTGATTTTACTTTACTTTAGTTGATTTTCATATATAGAACAAACGAACCAAGACAGGATTAGCATGAGATGATAATATCCAAATATATACACTAAAAAGGGTAAAATTGCACACACATGTATTATTTTGGGTGATACTAAAAATATGATATTACTATATATTTCTTATTTCACAAACCAAGATTGACGATGTAAGTTTCTATACACGTCTGAACTTGAAACAGGACAACTATCCACGTGTTAGTTTATTCTCAAGAAATTATCTTGCTTGACCTCTTATTGAAATCAAAACGTGTTGACAACGCATAGAATGAATCTACTAACTACAATCGAAGCAAGCTTCATCTTGAATCGTGACATTGCTATATACTCGAGGCGTGGAATGTAAATGTTTTTCAATTTGGAGGATGTATATGTAGTTTGCCAAAGTAAAAATATCATGACTCTTTTACCCCCGGATCGCACAGTGACAGCTTCAAGTAGACGAGCAAAGAAAGAAATGTACAGAATCTGACCTTAAGAAAATAAGAGAAAAACCCATTGGTCCCTGAAGTTATAACCAAGAAATCTATCTCTCGACTCACAATTGCACTTGAGCAATGATGACGATGCAAAAACAGATCCACTTGCCATACAAAATAAGGTAGTTTTTGAGAGCTATATAGTTGATTCATTTAAAATGTTTTTTATGTGGAAAAAAAACGAGAGAGATGATATATATTTTTAAAATTATTTTTGATATTAATATATTAAATTATTTATAAATATTAAAAAAATAAAGCATTTTTTATAAAATACCATGAAACATGATTTGTATTGACCTCAAGAACCATAGCGTTATTTATACATGAAAAGTTACTGGTTAATTAGTATACACTGGTTTTATATAAAAAAAATAGTCAAAGAATGCTGGTAAAAACTATTATAATGGAAAATATACATTGCTTTCTAAATTGTTTTTAATCGAGAGTATATTAAAATAATATTTATTTTTATTTTTATTTTAAATAAATTTTTTTTCTAAAAAAAGCATAATCGGATCTGAATGCCAAACATAGTATAAGTGATGAAATATAAAATTAAATTTTTTTAAAGAAATAAAGGGCCTTGAATCACACCCACCTGACACCCCCCCCCCCCCCCCCCACCCCCAGCCCCCACCCCCACACTCAATAATATTGCAGGTAGCAGTGGGAAAAAAATTGCATCCGACGATGACAAAAAGAAATAAAAAAGAAATAAATTCTCGAGAAAAATAAATAAATAAAGAAACAGAATAACTGGAATCTACCACTACACCACAAAACCAACTCCCGTATATAAACGCTCCCTCACCCTCCCACACGCACCCCTTCTTTAAAATCTCCAGTTCTCTTTCTCATTTCTTCGCCCACCACACCCCAAATCTCTTCTTAACAGACGCTGCCTTATCTAACCCCTCTCTCCGAACAAATCCCAGCTGGGTTTTCAGTTTTTTCAATGATGGAGGAGTGGGTGACAGCGGCGATGTCAGACGAGACTGTAGTTGCGAAGCTACTACTCCGTCTCAAACAATCACAGGCGGCGACGTCAGCTTCCGCGGTGCCAGCTGTTATTCCCTTACGATGGGGGAAAAGACTTCCGAGGTCAAGGCCAGGAACGATGACAGCAACGAATTCTTCTTCATTGAGATGCGATGTTGTTTTGAAAAGTAAAGTCGGCGGCGGCGATTCTTCTACCAGATGCAGCCCTACCACTCCTCTTTCATGGAGTGGTGGTGGTGATGGCGGTGCTTCTCCGTCCGGTACTGGTGACGGTTTTGAAGAAACCAGCCGCCGCCACCTCAGCAGTTCTCCACCGCCACCTGGCGTTAGATCCAAGGTAGTTATAACTGCACACTGTCTCTCCCTAGCTCTATCAGTTTCTGATTTTCCTCCTGCTCGTACCGTCAGATTTGGCGTGAGCTGATCCCTCACTCCTCTGTTTTGACTGAAATATCCTTCTCCGGTCTCATTAATAACCGTGACGTTAATAGCCGGTCTCTTTTTCTCCATTGTTCTTCAAATGGTGTCTTTCGCTCTTTTCTTCTCTTTCGACACCA